>JAGVSQ010001139.1:0-31199 GCA_022683975.1 Rhyacophila evoluta | reverse complement strand
ATAATTTAGAATTTTAAATCAATTTCCATCAAGCACCATCAGTCGAAAATATTAACTGGATTATTATTCGCGAATTTCAAATGTGATCCCCTCGTTCAAACCATTTAGTATTCATATATCTTGTCTGAATACACATAAAAATTTCGTTCAGTTTTTGTAGCTATAATACTCGAACTTAGGATTTGCTGTTTAGGCCAAATCAATAGCGAGTGTGTATTTTAGTATATTTATAAATTACTATAATTATATTTAAAAAAAATGCAGATAGATGCATGAAAAGCGATGTATTGTAGTAATGCGCGAATTGAGTATGCGTAACTTAATTTGTTCATACGGAAATGTTGAATGGTTCAAATTTGATTCCCGAAAGTGTGGTTGACGGCAGACCGACGCATAAATAACCGGGCGCCGCGACGCCGACGAGTGCGCCCGCGACGCTCGGGAATGCTGCGTGGCGGCGCGTACTTTTGACTACAGGCAGTTAAAAACATTTTGGTTATAAACACGACTCCATCAAGTCAAAAGATCTTTCTCAAAGCAAAATACACTTTGAATTTTCTACCAGATTAACGTACGGAAAATCACGCATTTTGATATATATTTCATTGAAACTGAATCGGGAATATCAAGTGTTTCACTTAACCAGATTTAGATGATTTAAAAAGTACAATTGATAAGCATACGCCAGTAAAAGGTTTTTTTTTATTCCCAAAATGTAACACTAGGTAGGTTAATTAATTAACTAATAACCAATTCTCGTGAAAACAAAATTATAGAAAGGTGTACAAATAGGACGACACGTAGAAATTAAAAAAAAAAATAGTACATAATATTCGGTTGCATTCATTATCCATATACATACTGATGGTGATATGGGGATGGCTAGTTTTCAGGGGAGAGTTTAAACTATATTTTAGCTTAAATATTAATGAAAGAAGAAACTTTCAAAAAAGAAAAACTTATATTATAGAAATAAACTTTAAATATTAATAAACAATAGAACATATCAACGTGGATCTGGTTACTTCATATTACAAATTGCCATCGAATTCTGAACTGGGAATCTTCATACATAGTCAAATAAATATAGGTACTCGATTATAACTTTAAATTTCGACCGTGGTAAGGAAAAAGGACGTAACCCAAATAGAAGAAATACAGGAGCCACAAAAAAGTGCATCTAATGATTTTGGACAAATATTAAGATTTCAAATAGACAGAACCTTAGAGTCCACGAAGACTAAAACTGATGTTTTTTTACCCAATCTGATATTATTTTAAGAATAACCAATAAAATTTATGCGGTAAAAGTACTTTTTCCTGGGCGCAAATTTGACGGGCCATCCCCTTTTCAAACTTGAAAGATGATTTTGGACCAAAAACAAACTAATAAATAGACACAGCCTTGAAGTGCATGAAGAGCAAAACTGGTGTTTTTTTTAATCCAATCTGATATTAATTTAACAACTTATTTAAATAAAATTAATTCGCAAATATCACAAGACTTCCGTTATTCAAATTTAAAAGCTAACTTTGGATACTAGTTTGGAATACATCATATAATTACACTGTGTATACGTTACATGATTATTATAAAAAAGCTATTTTGAAAAAACTGAGAGTCACATCCTTTTTCTTTTCACAGTCGATATCGTGGCACTTAGGCCTCGAATACCCAAGGATTAATAAATAACTACAGTGTCAACGAATAGCGTCGTTCGAGCAAATAATTTCGTCAGGTCTTTTCACACGTTATAATACTTTCTTTTGAAGCGGTCGTCGAGCGGCTTATGCTAATCCGCATTAAAGACCACTAAATTATAACCGTTAGCCGTGTAATTTTTATGTAACACCGATTTTCACACTGAGAAATTTTACGGAAAGCAATCTCTTTAAGAATTTTACTACGCCCCGGTGAATCAATTTCGTATTTTAATACTGCTGGTACCAACAAACGAATATTGTGAAATTCTATAATATATCTAAAACAGTCGGTAGATAATATTTTAACACATTATGTACAAGCAAGATAACTAAATGAGAAATCGAGAACATCAGCTGTTTTACATTTTTACATACGAACAAAATATTGTTATTTTTTTTCAGTGTCTTTTGGAACTATGGGTCTACTTTCTCCAACGATGAATCGAGAATATAAGCTGTTGGTTTTAAATTTCAAGTGTAGAGCTAACCTGCCAGTAATCATGCCAAGACTAAGGCGATGTCTGTGTTCAATGGAATTGCGTCTTTTATTGATATCTTCCATTTCAGTGAGAGTGAATATGACATTGATCTATAAATTTCCATTGAGCATAGAACTCTCTCACCAGGTCTTCATCTTTTCACATCTTTCTGAAATTCTCTCATTAAGTTCACTTGTATTCGCTTCGTTTTTTGTATATATTTATATATTAAATTCAATTTTTGTTGTATTTGTATACCACGTTGAGAACATTTGAATTAATTTATGGAGAAACGAATTAATTATAAGTAAGCGAGAAAAAAACAAAAGTTTAGTGTAGATAGTTTGATATGACCAGGATAATTCAGAATTGAGAATTATGGATTCAAATCCCGCAGCCATACAAGGATTTTAAAAATTCTGTTCATTTATGTAAGGATGACGCGATGATAACGACGATTAGCTCACAACCAATCCTTGTAAAATCATGAGATATTTCTTCAGATTGTTGAGACCTACATGTTCACGTTAAATGTGAACAAGGTGTAATATATATATATATATCTATTATTGATTAAATAAAAACACTACGGATTTATAAGTTTTGTCATATGTTAACTGGCATATCGCATTCAAAATACTTTCCTATTTGAAGCGTAATCTGATGATAGTAATCAACTATAATATATTAATTTAATATTTTTAGTAATGTATTTATTGCGACCGGGATTCATGATGTTATAAATATTTTTGTAGTATGAACGAACGGGTTTTTTTATTAATATGCTTTTCAAGTGTATCACGTATGCTGTAATATTAGAGAATTTGTTAAGCAAAGACAGGTGTGCAAACAGAGAGATGGTTGGTTACCTTATATATAATATATGTATATATGGTCGCGAGGTGAAGACACTCACTCCCGAAAGGAATGCGATGTTTGAGTTGCATTTAACGTACGAAATAATGCGTAAAACCAACAACGGTTTAGATAAAATTGTGCGTACAATAAACAAAACCAACCCTGCTATAAAACGTTCAACTACGACGGAACTTGGTTGTAAATTGAACACGGAAAACCACAAGTGTGGTAATAATAATATTAACCCATTCACTGACTGCTAATTCACTTAATTTAGCTGAACTGAAAAATTATTTGTTTTCACCAAAAGATTAATGTCGAAGTAATGAATAATTTAGTGTGTGAATTGAATGAGTTTATGTCGTAAATAAAATAGGTATTGAAGGATAACGGAAATATCGTGCACAATGCTGGAATTTCTGTATGGCTTTGACAAACAAAGCAATCGAAAGCAAGGTATAACAGATCTCAAAACGTAAAATATTTTAAATTTATTTTTTGTTATATTCTGGGCAAGACATCCGTATAGACGAAAGGCTACAATAAAACTGAAATAACGATACGGTGAATTTTAAGTTCTTCGAAAGCGCAGCGTATGATTCTAAGCTGTGTGAACATGACTATTCCAGAAACCGAATATATTGATGTCCGTATTATAAACACTTAGTTTTATTGATCGCTATGTCAAAATCAGCCATTTATCAGGAGAGCAAAAACCATCTTTTTGATCTATTTCAATTAATATCAAAGACTTTTATAAGTTATAAATAGGAACAGTAGCAAAAGCTCAGAAGAACTGTACATTGAGCTTTGAGAATAGATGCTTGCCTCGGATACTGAGGGTGACATGGACTGACTTCGTAATGAACTCTGAGATAAGGGAGCGGACAGGACAACACCCTGTAACACCAACAATCATGCAGCGGCGCTGAGACTGACTGGGACACGCACTACAGATGCATCCGGAGAGCCTTGTTCAGGCTTGTCTCTTCTTCCGAGAGATAAGATTCCGGCAACCTGGAAGACCGTTGAGTAGTATCTATAGGATGTACTCAGCGGAATTAAGCTTGGGAGAATACGAGACAGCTGGCGGGTGACATAGAATCCTGGATGTGTCACATGGTGGCCATATGCTCCGCATAGGGAGCGGTTATGGCAGAGGGAGATTAATTGATGCACGTGATAAAATTGTATTACAGCGTTATCGTGTTCATTTTGTATTATAGAAAGAGTATTTAAAGATTTAAGAAGACCATAGTTACGGGAGTATTATTCTTTATATTTTACATTAATTATTTAAAACAAAGTTTAAATTTTGCCTATAAATCGCTAAAAAAATAAACAGTCTTCTCCTAGAATAAAGTTAAAAATTTAGTTCAACGGTATTCATAACTCAAAAGACCCAAATTCAGACTTACGAGTGTACTTCTGGGGGTGCGAGATTGTTAGCGAGAATTACTTGTCTCAATTCCCATTTTGCGTCCTTCTTTAAGCCTGTCAGCCGTGGTGGGATTCGAAGCCGCAATCTCTGGCTCCCAAGCGCACGCTCTAACTTTTTGGCCTCCTCGGGCTAGTATATTTATTTCCAATACATAATTGGTATTTATTTAGGTATAACATGATAGAGCGGTGATTGATGGTCCGGTCGCGAATGACGGACGATCGACAAAAATATTTTTATTGACACTATAATAATAATGCAAATCGCCTCGTGACAGCGGAGCATTCCTGTTAAAGCTATCAATTTAATGCATTTCAATGCCTACGCAATACATTAGACACCAACATGGATATTACATGAAAATAATCAACACTTCAGTGGTAAAAAACTGTTCCAAAATAACCAAAAATTATTATTTTCGTATTAAATCTTTTTTTTTATATACCATGTTCGCTCCCAAATTACGGCATATGAATTTACACAGAGTGAAGAATCCACTCTGAAAGTAGAGTATATGGATCTCCGCAATGTGAAAACGTCTTGACAGATTATTTTTCACGAGAATTATTTGTTAAACAATTACTCAAACCAATGAGCACCCATCCTGCAATTTTAGATTTTAAGATCCAACAACAGATGGGGATTCGAATTCGCATTCCCCGGATTGCTAGGCGTGTACGCTACCAACTACGCTAACCAGGAGACGAAAAAAAGACGGGAAATGCAGGTCCGGCATTTACATGTATGTATCAGATGACGTTAGTATGAGTACAATGGCAAGAAATGTCTAATCTTTTATTTTTGTATTTATTACACTTATTTTATACAATTTGATTTTTAATACATTCTTCTTCCATGTTCGCTACCTAATTGGAGCATATGGACACCATGTGCCGCCTCCAAGAATTCCTGTCGCCCGCCAGTATTCTTGGGTCTTCCCAGGTCATAACTACCTAATGTGCCCACCATCCACCCGCCCCGTCCTTACACCTGGTCTTAATCAGACGTATCCTGGAGCTCTGATATCGAGAAGCGATCTACTTTATTCGACGGGAATGTCCGGGGTGTAAATATAAATTAACCAAGACTTAGGTTGCTACGCACTTAAGTGTGCTGAAGTTGAAAGAAATATAATGATAAAAAAAAGCTAATTGGAAAAAATGGAGACTATTTGGTCAAGCAATTCACGTGAAGAGATCATCACGCTCGCCGTATGACGCCGTAAACTTTTTGAAATCAATGAAGGATATGATCGATGATTCTAGCCCACTCCGTGCGGCGTCCACGTCCCATGTCATACCTGCATCCCGTAACTAACGTACCATGTTGCACAACCGTAGAGCAGCACTGACAGAATGCATGCATTGAACAGACGGCATTTAGTTTTTACCTTGTACAGCTTGGAGTCCCAGCCATTTCGCAAAGAATTCTTTATTTAATACATAATAAAATAAATTGGTAGCTATTTACAATAACTGATCTAGTGGATTTTGCACAATGTTATTTTGAAATGTCCATTTTTTACTGGACACTAACTAACTAACAAACTAACCTATCATAGTTTTACCCGTAATGTCTGGCGATGAAACATTCGAGTGGCACTCAGACGAGACTGGCCCGTGTTGTCAACATGAAAATGGCGTTGAAAGTGGCTGAGGATGTTGTACACAATCGTGATGATTTATTTATCGTTACCTACTGTATATGTGGCAATCGTATATACACAGTGTACTGTTATCCTGTTTGGATCGGATTATCCTCGCCAAATGTTGAAATTATATTTATTGTAAATTACATTCTTAGATTTCTTATTAGAACCAAAAATAAAGAGCCGTAGACTTTTTCACAGTAAGGCGAGAGTTAAAATCGAGTGTTCATCATTCATTTCGAAATTAACAATGATGTCGGCTGGTATTTGAATGTACGGTGTGCATCTAATAATTTATATTTATAACGGTGATATTCTCATCTAAAAATATCTGCATTCTCTGATTCCTGTCCAAAATTGAGGAGAGCGCCGTGTGTAAATTTGAAAGGCGACTTCGCCATTCATCATTTTCATATCGCAAAAAAAAAACAACATTCGCCCGCTTTATTATTATAACAATGAGCGCCGCGGGCGGATGAGGTCCAAACAATTCGGCTTGATAGCATTATATACATGCACTCGCTTCCTGATCGATCAAGATTCAGCGGAGAACGGCGCGAGGGGGCTGCGGCAATGACGCAACGTCGTCAAAATGCAATAAATATAACGTTCATCAATCATCGTAGATAAAAAAAAAACACGCAAAACAAAAGACAGTCATCGCCAACAGCCTTAAGTTGTTTAATGAAGACAATAGTAATACACAGTTATTGTTTTTTTCTTCTCAAGATGAACCCACCCATGTCGGTACTGAACCCTCGAGTGTGACAGATGTTGTAAAGTATTAAATAAATAACGGCTCGTTGGATTTAACGAACTATTCCTTCAATTCAAAGAGAAGAATATAAATTTGAAGGAAAGCTGCTGGCGGAAATGCTACACTTAAATATAGTAAAAGGAACTGATAAGGCTGTTCGTTATTGAGAAGTTGGTTCAACACAGCTGGTGATGACAAGATGATAAATAATTAAAAGAAAAAACCACTGCAGGAACTCACCTTCTCCGTCCGTGGTAAGGGATTCAGGTTGCAGCCGCTCATGGTCCGTTCGCCTTGAATCTTCACTCGGTGCTCGGTCTGTAACAAAATGGAAACAAGATTTTAATCTCCAAGTTAGTGACTGATGGCAAATGAACATCACTGTTACCAAATTTTTGTGGTTATACAAGATTACATTATTAACATTAAGCCAACTAAAAGAATTTTGGCGTCATATCCTCCATTACACCGCTGATCATTTGTACCATCGAATTCTTCTCTGTATCTCGAAAACCTTTTACTCCAATTGAGAAGAAACATTTCTGTTTCTTTTAATATAAAATACATTCACTAAGCAACGCTTTTCTTCATTATATACTGTTGTTGCTGAGAAGAAGAAATACATGATTCATCTTTTTGCATACTTCTTATTCAATATCTACGTGAATTGTTTGAAAAATAGCAATCGATAGAATACGGATTCTTATATTATTTTATTTCTTCATTCTAGCAAATTATTGAAGTCCAAAGAATAGCTAGAATAATGGGTAATTTCAAATGTGTTTTGTCCAGCGTTCAGCAAATGGATTGAGACTTTTAGCATGGATCGTTGTTCTGTAATGGAAGTTTCATTTTCTTTGGTGTATACAACCTGGAAATTTCAAACGACGAAGCCGATATTGAACAGAGAGATTTGCGTGTAAGTATATGTTGATTTCAAAAATATATAGATTTGAGTTTCAAATAGCCAAGTATGTCGATTTAATTAATACAATATTTGCATCGTAAACGTTTATATTATGAAACCACAGAATAATTTGAGTATGAAATATATCAAGTCTTTAATATAATTATTCAAAGTAAAAAAAACTGCAATTACAGCATAATTACGAACAAACTCAATCAAAAAATAATTAAAGTAACTGTGTATTGATTTAAAAAAAAACAAGACTGGTGGTCCATTAATGACGACAAGTAAGCATATCTTAGGGACAATGTTGCAATAATTGGTTGGCAAAAAAGCCAAGTTGGCGCAGATGGTGGACAGCCATAGCAATCATGGTGGCCTCTCTGTTATGTTGTCAACGAGGCAAAAATAAAAGAGTGGACATTTTTGAGGTGAGTTTTTTTTCTGCTGCTGCAGTCCGTCTGCAAGTGGGAGAGAAAAACGAAACACAGGTATGTGCAGGTCCGCGATGCATAATAATGTCATTGTAAAAACAAATAGTTGAATAAACAGAGAAAAAATACGAAATAAACCGTACAAGTTGACTTGTAGAGCTTTTTCAATGTATTGTTATTTTATCTTTATCTTCAGGACTTTTTAGGGCTTTTCCGGGCAGTTTTCGAAAACTTAGCTGTCAATAAACTACTAGAAAAAATCGCGTTTGATAAATTTTACAAATATGACAAAAATTAAATTCATATGAAAGAGTACACTTAATACAAGATACATTACATTAATGACAAAAACAATACCTCGTATACCACACAGAAAAAAAACTGATGAAAAGACCTCCCAAGCGTCTACTTAAAAATGTATGCTTCAAATTCAAATTATGCAAAATCTGCCACATCATGTAATTAGACATAAAAAATGATTTATTACTTTTTAAAGGTCAAATAATATAAACTAAGTGCACGAAATACAAAAACAACGACAGAAACCAACGAGACGACATTCTCACGCAGATATCTTACTTGCAATATTTAATAATTCAATCTGTCTAACCGTTTGAAAACCTGCCTTTTTGCCCTCTGAGACGACTTAATTGAGTGACCGACGCTGCAAAACAGACAAATACCGACGTGATCTAATATACACACACACATTACGGTCCTATATTTAATACAAAATAATCGTATATGTTGATAATGAGTCTATGTTATTATTCTCATTGAAGGCATAGGGTTTTTATGAGCAATATATAATGTATGAAGAACTTGAAGTCAGCATAATTGGAAAAACAAAATATGAGTGCTGGCTATTCACTATTTATCACTGGGTAACAGGTGTTTATAGGTGCAAAGGGGAAAATACAATTTATTAGAAAATAGCAGTGAGCCCAGTCCATTTTCATGGCAAACGTGCGTTTAATATTAAACGTAAATGACGAAGACAAAAAAATACAAACATAAAGATATACGTCATGCTGTCTGAGGGAATAATATTGAATTTTCCCATGACTTAGGAGTATTTATTACCTCAAGTAAGCATAAAATAATACGAACTTGTGTATACGTGAGTGGTTAGTTTCCGACCTCCCGGGTAGAGGCTTGCTTTTTGCCGAGCTGGGAGTGGAACCTGAAGACCACACCTCGCGCCGATGGTAACATGGTAGCGTGGTACCGTTACCAATCAAGACGATGCACCGGGTTTACTTACTCGGCACCGTCTCATCGCAGTTTTCTTAGTGTATACTTATTTTATAATTACATGTTCGGTGTGTTTTTTCTTATCGAATTCACCCCGAGTATACGACCACACAATCTTGTAAATAGATATCGATATTTCAGTTTATAGCCATTATTTCTACTGTGAAACGTAACAGTAGTATTTATAGTATTGTAAAATAAGAAATTCGCAGAAAAATGCAGTTTTTATTTAACTTTTTAGCAGTTACAATGTTTTTAAAAATATTAAAATCCAAGCGATAGATTGACCAAGAAGTAAAATTGATTTATAGTTATTGTTGACATATTCACTAAATAAATATTTGGGGTAGACGTAAATCGAGCATAGTTAGTATATCACGAAAGATTAAATGGTTAAAGATACTAATAATGATAACTGGTGTTTATTACCTAAGTGTTGGAAGAAGGTAAATGGTAAAAACACTATATTATATTAAACTAGGCACTTTATTTTAGTTTTATAAGGTATACAATTTCTTTCGACTAAAAAAAATCACATTAAAAATAATGAAGTTTTTTTATAGCTACAAAGTCTGATTTTTAGTAATTTGTAATACTTTTCAAAATGCTTGTGAATGAGTTAGTACCCAATAAACAAATTATACTTAATAACGTGATACTTGTTTCTTCTACATAGTGAGTAGACTTTGCCTAGTATACTGGGCAGTCACCAAGTGAACAAAACGAGTGTAAGTAGTATTATATTTTATCAAACGTCATTTACGTGATTAATATTTGAATAAGAAAAAAATACTTTAAGCTTATTTCACGTAATATCACATCATTTTTTAGTCGTCACACTTTTGTTTTCTAATGAACATTGTTAATATTTTATAAAAAATACTCAGCGAAAACTTGATGTAGCTATTTTACAAAAAAATATTTGTAAATAATGATCATTTTACGAGATATTGTCGAATATTATCTGTTGGCTGTAAAAAATTATTATACATAAATGTTTAGCAAATTAAAATATGTCACGTTATAATAGCGGTGTAGCCACAGACGAATGACATTATGTAAATCACATCCTTCAAAACGGGACCCCTCTCCGAATGGGTTAATATGCTTTATGTGCTTACGTCACGCATTATTTTCATCTGACGCCTATTGTATCTTTATCAATAAGTCATTCCGTTTATATTTTTATTTGTTAATCAGGCACGAATATATTACACGCCAGATCTGCCTAAGTCGATTCAAGTTTTGCCCCATTCATACTGGCGGTAAACACGAGAGACAAGCAGTTGCACGCTGAACGCGATACTCAGGCGTCAAAAGAAAATGTCATAAATTACATACAATTATAATACAAAATATGCTGTAAATTATAATTCAAGTCGTATTTAGATGGGTAAAGATTACGAAGTTATATTACGTCAGGAGATAAACAGTTTAAATTTTAAATTGTAGAAATAGATTATTTAATTTGTTTTTTTTCATTCGATTATGAATAAATTATCACCAAGTTAAATGTTTCGTATAATAAAGGCAGCTTGTACTAACAATAAATAAAAGTCCACAAGTTAAGATGTCTTTTTTTAACAACTTGACGGTCTAAATTTTAACTCAATATTGTGGAAGCCTGTTATTATAATCAAAGATAATGTTATCAATCAGCTATTGTTATCACAATCAGCCGGTACCAAAACACATCGTATCCAATTTTTAAACTAAGTAATTAATCCGCTTATTATAAGCAAACTTAGGTTAATTGTATCAGTTCTTATAATTAAAAACCCCGTTATACTGCAATTATGAAGTTGATCTATGGATAACTTAGAAATATACTATAGACATGATAATTACATTAAGTAGTCATTTAATTCAAATAAACGACATATAGCATTATAGGTTTTTAATGATAGTTAGTAAAATAAGTAGTTTTGGATAAATATAGGCAGGTTTCATATTTTATAAAAAAATGCTTTCGATTATATGTTTTCTTAATACTGCTTATTGTTACCAAAGGTCCATAGTGATCATGACAAGCGGCTTTCACTGTGTAACAAATGGAGTTCTACGAGCGGTCATGTATCTTATAACGCTTCGCGATTAACTGAATTAACAGCTTAATAATGCCCGCTCTTTCTGCGCGATTTTCTATAGTAGCCGGCAAAATTCACGAGAAAACGTGCAAAAATCAACAACCCCTTGAGATATTTTGACCAAATTTAATTTAATACCTTCCTTATGGTTCTACGCATAAATCCTTGTGATATTAACAACGCATCTAAGTCTGAGTCGCACACATGTGATATATTCAAAAAACCAGGATACAAAACAGTAAAATTCATGATCTTTACTTGTTACGATAGCCAAAATGTTAACTACTGAACGGCACACGAGTAATAGGCATGGAGTAAATTTCGGCTTGCATTAATCAATTTTACGAACGGGTGACATCTCTTAGAAAACACGAACTATCTGATAATTTTTTTGCGGAACTTCACTGTAAATTATTATTTATTTTTGGTGTAATAATACGCTGAAGTGATATATTACCCTCTGTCGTAAATATTCACAAGCAAACTAAATCGTATCTCTGCTTCTCATAGAAAGGAATGGTAAGAGGTAGGACTCACATATGAGTCCACGGCCAGAAACCGATGTTCCAGCAGGACTAATATGCGAGTCCACGGCCATTAAGCTGTTAATATGCTTCCAATTATCTTTTGATAGTTTTTGTTGATATTGAATCTTACTGGTGTTGTTATTTGAACAGGATTTTTAAAATTCTCGTCAGAATCATCTCCGTATTAATAAATAAACAGAATGAATTATGTCACTGAATCGGAATTAACATCCTTATATTTCGAGGACATACAATGTAAATAAAGCGTAATGAAAACTTGATTCAAGTTTTTTTGAGGTGCGCAAGTCATAGAGACAAATGATATTGCCAAATGCATTTATTATGCCGACGTGCATTTTGTTCTGGCAATGTAGACAGACTCAGACGGCGCTTATGATCACCAATCAGTCACCTCGAGGCGCCTCAGTCCGCCTCGCCAAATGTACAATCAACTTTCTCAAAAGTCAAGAGGAACTCGGTCTCGCCTAAATATATTCGCTTACAAGCGAAGGATACAGGCGATAATGAAAATTACATATTAAATACTACACCTAAGGACGTAATAGTTTACATATCGGCGCCAACATTGCAGGAACACGTAACTCGATTCAACGGGTTAAATCACTTTGTAAATTATAGTTTTATGTTTTGCGATCTCTCACGTCATTTGCACGTTACAATCGATGTTGACGACAATATAAAGATGGGCATAAGTTAACAACACGTATCACACATATGCTTAATTTTTCAGGAAGACAAAAAACCTTATAAAAAAGTAAGTATTAGGAAATTAACCCTTTCACTAGTAAGTTCATTTTTAATACACACGTTTTAAAAACTAAAATCTTTCTCATTTCAACTAATTTGATAAAATTAATCGAATTGGATATATCGATATCTAAAACAATGCTCGTCTTTTCCAAAAAACCAACAAAATAAACCGAAAATTTATCCCAGATTAGTATGGATGTGTATAAAAGGACCACTTGAAAACAAATTTGAACCCATAAAACTGTTTAATGTAACGTTTTGTGTTTCTATATGCAGCACTATAAATTATCTTTCGTTTCTTTACACATCATGATAATTATAGAAAGAGCATTGGGGAATTTTTCAATGCAGAAGTCAACGTTTTTTTCGTAATGTTTAAGTATTTGTTTCAAGCCTAAATTGGATAGGCAGCAACTTATTATAGTGTCTTCCTAATCCAACGATGGTGGCCGTTTCCTTATTTTTTTACTACATACGTAAATAAAAAAAATCTCGATTACTTTAATTTACTCAAGACTTCTTACACGTACCAAGAAATACTTAATTAAAAGATTTATTTGTGTTCTGTAATGTTTGCTTACTATGGTTTGTTTTAATTGGTTTTATATAAGCTATTCAAAGGTAAACAGAAACTAGCCTTGGTGTATCTTTCGTATTAAGTTACAGAAGTTTGTAAATATATTTTTGATATTAGCACATTTTATTGCCAGCTATTCAAATGAACGTGGGCAGCGCATTACGCCTATACGAGTAAACGCCAGAAAAAACGAGATGTTTTAAAAAACCGAATTAGGCATCACTAATTAAAAACAAACAATAAAATACAACACGGTTGATCGTAAATTGGCCACTGTGCAAACAAACATGCAGCCATGGTTAAGATTTCCTTATAGTTTTTCGACAAAATCTGACAAATATATCTGTGATAATATTTTTTTAAGCCACGTTCGCTCCTAAATTATGGCATATGGAACTACACAGTGTAAGACATCCACTCCGAAAAATGACTATATGGATCTCCGTATTGTGAAGACGTCTTGACAGATTATTTTTCACGAGAATTGTTTATCAGACAATTACTCAACCCAATGGCCATCCAGCCCTGCATTTTTTTTTAAATCAGACAGATGCGTAATCGAACTTGCATCCCCCGGATTGCTAGGCGCGGACGCTACCAATTACGCTACCGAGGGGAAAATTTATGTAATATAAATTTACAAGAGTGAAAAAAACTTCATAGTAGGAACAAAACATAATATAATACATTGAAGATTTCTATGTTCAATTATATTTCAATTTAGGTGCTATAAGGAACGTTTGAGGCTTTACGAAACTCTTATAATATATTGTCTACTGTGAACAAACAGAAAATAGAAAAATACTGTTTTGACACAATTGTCAATTGTCACTACTGTTATACAGCTTAACGACAATATATATTTGAACAAATATATCATCGCTTATAAAGGACGCCATTTCATGGATATTCATGTAAATCACAATGACCTAAAAAATAGTATGACCATAAAACGACTTCAGGAGTAAAAAGCCTGACAACTGAAGCAAAATGAAGAACTATGAGAACTTCACTAATAATATATTTAATAATCGTACTTCTAGCGATGTATTTATCGCAATAATAGCCATCATGTGACAATACGCAAAAGCTCGCCGAGAAAAGTTTAATAAATCGTATCTATAATTTGCAGTCTACTATTTAGTCTAAATTGTATAATACTACTGATTTCCAGTGTAGTGTTCTCAATTGTATACATATACTCTTTTCCAAACTCAGTTCTAGTTTTATTATATTTATGCTAATTGTTATATTGTAATTGTATATTGTACTAATTTTTGAGCCGATTGCCAAGAGTACACTTCGGTGCTGGATGTCACGGGTTCAATTCCTACACCTGTATATGAATTTATGAAAAAAATTTAGGTAAATGTCTAAAAATTTATCATCTGTCACAACATGTTTCCATATTTTCAAGCTCTATATTGGGAGCGGATACGGTATATAAAATGTGTTACGAATCAAAAATCGGTTGATAACTTCTGGTGTATACGAAACACGTGTTACATTGTATTAATTAAAATCTATGTTGTAAATATAACGTCATTCAAAAACATTTTTAAAATAATTATGAATTACCCACCAACGCTGTTTGAGAAGATAAATAAATATATGTAGACTTTATTATACATAAAATTAATTAAATTAAATTCGGTTAATGTTTATAGTAAATGTTTTCAATTGATTGCTGAATTCATAAACATTAACGACAAAATTAATTACATATTTTATTCACTATACTCGATAAGGCTCAGTTAGTACTGTTACGAATGGTCCGAGATTGTAAATCAATCGTCTAGGAAGGCTTTGAGTGCAGAATCCATCGGTCCACCAGATATTTCAAGGGCGACCTCTCGGGCGAGCGTGAGAATGGACATGTGTATGTGTACACTCGTATGTGAATTAATCTTGCTCCGTCCAAGAGACTTGAGTGATAAGATAACTAGATACATACTGTATTGAAATTAACAGTCTGGATAAGTGAATAAAACATATCGATGCCTTAAAGTGAACATTTGGTAAGTCCATTTTTGAAAATTTCACAGAGAAAAACTGATTATTTTGCTATTTTTCGAGATTATTTAGATTGCTTACGAACGGGATATTTTAATAGATCTCAGATCCGAATGAAATTGTCAAATTTTCTTTCGATATATTTAAATAAATTTGACTTTGAAAATACGGGACGATCATATAGTATGTTGCGACAATATGGTATTATTAAGTAATTTTCAACTAAAAGTGGACTGATCATCATTGTATCAATATATATTTGCTCTTATTCTTAAGCATTTGTTCAGTAAAGTCTAACAAAACGAGTCAAGTTTTTAAGCACGAAATTCAAAATAACGACGAAAAATTCGGTTACATACTTTTGCTAAACGAATATAATATTATATACATACGACTATGTAAAAGGAAAAGGAGGTAATAATCCACACAGACCAAATTTTACAGCAGACACAAAAAAACGAATATTTAATGAGTTTGGGCCTAAGTCTAATTGAATATTAAATATACATGGCCATGAAGTGCACGTAGATTACAACTAAATTACTTAAGAAAAAAATCAGTAAAATAGATATGGTGGAAGTTTACTTTCGACATCTACGCATTTTATGTGCAAGGAATATAAGTAAATGAGAGAAACTCATTGATAAAATATTATTATTATTATCAATAGTATTAAATTAATGATAAACCCATGGGTATTGAGACGATTTTTATAAGCAATTAAATTATGATGGAAATAAGCCACTGTTTGCTCTTGGCCAGATAACATTAAAATCGTATACAGAAAAGGCTACGCCGTAGATGTCTGTAATAAAATTACTTTATTTCAGTGCCAGGCTGAGTATTAAGTAATGTAATTGAATTTGTCAAATATGATATTTATAATCGCTCGTCCGTCTTTATTCGAATGAAATCTATTAGAACTGTGTGTCCGTCATGAGTGTGTGCGTTTTATGATAGTTCAATGGTTGACAGAAGGTCAAACATTTGCGAATCTCTTTGATTTCATATACCGACCGTATTGAAAAATCGCATAAATACTCACTTACGCAAAAACACCCAGTGGCGGAGGAAAGGGGTACTTAATAAAAATAGGGTAGACAGCACTAGCACGATGATATTTTTACTGACGAATATCGGGTATAATTTTATTGTGTTTATCATAAACCAGGGTTTTCCAAACTTTATTACAATGGGACACTTAGCAAACTGGAAATTTTAACGGAATACTTAGCTTATTTTTAGATTGGGTAATTCCTACTAGTAAAAATAAAAAAAATGTTATTTAAACACATTATTTATTTAGTAATTATGTTTAAATATAAAACTATAATGTGTATAAACATAAAATATGAATAATACGTATTTTCAAGCTGTTTTTTTTTATCAGATTAAAGAACAAAATTTATTGGCGCGGCTAACCGTTTTGTCAATTTTGGCAACTGTCGTTAAACTTACAAGACTTGTCAGCCGGTCAGGTAAAAATAATATACCCCATCTCTTGATAACTAAAGATGGTCGACCGACTGTACCTAGATATTTAAAGGCATAAACATCAGTCGTGATTGATCATCACTCGGATCAACACTAGTTTGGGAAGCTTTGTCATAAACAATACAGCACGTGGTTCTGAAAGGTTGCCAGAAAGCAATTATACTAATCGAACTCAATCTATCTCTCGGAGTGTTTAAAGTATAAACACTGTATCAACATAGTATGTATTTCCATTAATGTAAGTAAATATATATTCGTAATCAATATACAGATTGCCGCACTCTGGGCTTGTGGACCTGGAGAGTCTCAAAAGTGCGTATGTCAAGACGTGATGTTTTGAAAATCAATTAGAAGTGCTTCGAAGATTATAAAAACCGCTAAAATTTCGAATGTTTTGACCACGTTATGAATGAGTAGTTTATATAATACGCATGATTCATCCGATAATTGCATGAATGTATCTTTATTCAAGTGGAAAATTGTTTAATAAAATATTATAAACAAGGAAATAGTACAAGGCGACCTTCATCATAGCCAAAGTCCGGTTGGTTTTTAAAAGCTTATACAACAATATTCAGCTTAGGGTGATACTCTTGACGCATCTGCGAGAATAGCCGAGCCAGATAAGGTATTATAGGATCCAGACGAGTGAGTGTCCCTCATTTATTATTTTTAATAAATGAGGGACACTATTTTTCTATTTTTCTCCTCATTTACAACAAAACCATTATTTGGGCCAAAGTTTAAAAAAAAGCAGATATTAGTAAAAGCGTGTTTTAACTTTGAAAAAACTCGTGTTGTATTTAACCAATCTGATTTTTATTTTAATTGACGAAACCCCATCAAATTAATGCGTTGAAAGTCTTTTTCCAAGTCGCAAATTTTACATGCTATCATTTTCTTTAAACTTACAAGTTAGATTTAGATAGAACTTCGAGATTTATAGCTTAGGTCCTTATGAAAGAACGTATATTGAGTTGTAAGTGTTGTGATTATCGAAAAAAAAATATTTTGAAAGAACTGAGGGTGAAGTCCTTTTGCCTTTCTAAAGTCAATATGTATTATTAGTTAAACGAATGGTTACACTTAAAAGTGTCTGTAAATACGAACTACAAAGTGTATATGCTAGACTAGGCAATGATAAATTTTATGTGTGTCAAAGTTCGACGTGACTCGAGACTCGTGCTGGTGTGTGTGTTTGTGAAAGAAACTACATTGTGGAAGGCAGCCGGCGCCGGCGCCGTGGGCGTCGTCTTCATTCAAAACCCAAGCAGTCGGTCTACGTGAGGACAGTGTACTCTTTTTTAAATACCACCAACGATTTATTGTGTCTGTGAGTATATCGGCGAGACTGACCATCATTCGCTATCTGACTGTCGAGACCATATTGCATTACCTTATATCTCGTCACGAATTTAGTACACATACTATACGTATAAAAGGAGACGTTTCTTTACAGATATAGCAACCAGAAAATAAATACCAGAACCATCTCGTGGCCGCTAAATATGTGAAGTCAAGAAGAGACATAAGTTAAAGGCCTATTACACTACACAATTTTTAAGGCACCCTTACCCTAACTAAGTGCGGTGTAATAAGCCTTAGGCAGTTAAATCACATACAAGAGACAACGCCCACTCTGCAGTAAGAGCACTTAATATTGTGTAGTGTAATAGGCCTTTTAACGCAATCCATATTATATCGATAACACGATACAAAATTGTGTCAGTACGACGTGAGGTATTTTGAGCGTAAGGGAAATTTTCAATGCTGAAATCGCAGTTTTTTTCGTAATGTTTATGTATTTTTTTCTACCCAAAATGTATGATACAATTGCAATGACTTCTATATATCATTGATCGATATATCTAGTATTTATATTAAGAAAAATGATAACAATTTAATAAAAAATAAAAGAATCGCTTTGAAAATAGGGCGACAAAGCGCAGGGACAAACATGTGCGTCCATACTCCTCAAAGCGTTTATATCAATGTAGTTCCTTCAATCAACAATTTTTAATTTTGCAGTAAAAGTTTAAATTTGCTCTGAACAAAAAAACTTGCCCTTACACGAATGTTTGCACTTGACTGTAGATAATGGATATTATAGAATACAACAATATATATGCAAAATAAAAATCTTTTCCTAATCAGTGAGTTTGACTGTTTTTAGTATATATTATGTCAATTACATCTTAGCTTTTAAAATAATCCATAGCAGCAATAACCAACGCAGGAGAATCTTAGTTGACAGTTGTGTTGTGATGTGTTAATTCGACGCAGCCGCGAGATTATTTCTTAATGGCCTGATCGTATGGGCGGACCAGACATTGTTGTGTCTCCTCCGACAGGCCAATAAGTCGGCTTAGCTCTTTAAATCATTGACTGATCCTTGCTGTACCACTTAGTGGCTTGTCGGATGACAAAGTGACAACTGAGGCGCCTCGATGACGTTACAGACAATAATTCAGTGTGCCATGAGATAACTTTTCAAATAGATAATGATATAACGTATGATAAATCAATAATGAGAACAAAAATAATTTATATCAAGCGAATTACACGATTATGTAAAATTGTATGCGACTGTTAAATCCCAACTATAATATATTATGCATAAGTATGCTATCAATCTTTTATATTCATTTGTTTTGTTTGCATACTGTTAAGAACTGTTTGCATACACTAATGGTCTTATTAAATTACTTTAATTCTCTCGATCTTCCCTTTTCATATAAATTATATAATGCATTGAATGCACAAATTATGACATTTCACTACATTTTCGTTAGGAAAAAATACTTTAATAGAAAATAGAGTTATTAATCCAAGTATCTTAAATTGATATATTTCTGCACACTGCGGAGTCAAAATTCCAATGAATTCTTTGATTTGCTATTCATCAAACTTCGATGTTATGAATTAGTTCTTAATATCGACTGTAGAATGAAAAATGGACGTAACCCTCAGTTTTTTTCAAAATAGCTTTTTTAGATTATCACGATGTATAATCACAACTCAATACACGTTTTATCAGAAGTACGTAAGCTGCAAATGCCAATTTAGTATCTAAATTTAGCTTTCAAGTTTGAAAAAAAGGATGGTTTGTCAAATTTACCACCAAAAAAAAGAGCTTTCAGCACACCAATTTTATTGATTGTCCTTAATATTTATTGATCAATAATAAGCTATACAATATTGTAAAATTGGCTCAAAATCATTAAATATATGTATTTCGTGCCTGCTGTAAAATTTGTTCTGTGTGCATTATTTTTCTTTTCCACAGTTGTGACTTGGGTAATAACGTTTAAAAATTTGCCAAATAGACGTTTTAACATCATCATAATTCTTCTTCTTCCATGTCTACTACCCAAGTAGTGCAAATGGATATCACCTGCCGAATACCTGCCTTTCGACAATGTTTTTGCGCCCTTAGAGGTTATATATACCCTGGATCCCGTAACTATATTATATATATAGTATTTAGAGGCCTTTCATGACGCTGAGAAGCAGTCAGCTTAAAGAATATACTGGTCAGCTTAAGACTACGTCAGTTAATACACAGGTACAGAATACTTTGTAAAAATATGAGATGCTGATGGAAATCAGGATGTTGTGAGATTTTGTTAAGAGACAAGAATTCACGGAGGCGTGTTGTAGTGTCCTCAATCTGCACTTAAAGTAGCGGATAAAGAGGAATATATATAATATAACAAGTATAATGAGTCATTAATATAAGTGCAATGAATTCCAAGCGCCACTGGTATCCCTTATTACTAAGTATTTAGTTATCTTTGTGTTGAATTGACACTGGTGTCTCGTCGACTCGACGGCAGTTGTTGGCTACGTGTAAACCGATTGTAGTCTAGACTTAGATTAGTGATGGTAAACTATGAATTTCATGAAATGGACCGAATTAAGTACCTTAATTAAGGACTGATAAGAAAATACAGATGGCGCCATAATGTAAAATAAAATCAAGAAATTGTATGCAAGATAAGATTAGGAGGCAACGATAAAGCTTAATTATTACATGTAAGACAAAAATGGTATTACTTTAAGAACATGTAACTTATAGTTAAGTTATTTGACAAGTGAAACTCTATTTGATATCAACGCTCCAAGACATTTTACGTACTTCCAATTATAATCGTAAGATGAGTGTTACAGATAGGAACGTTTTTATTGAGACGTCTTTTCGTGAATAGGATAATTTTTCTGTACGAGTACGAGAAGCAAAAAAAAGTCTTTAAAAAATCTAACTCATGATCCATTTACTCACTTCACGACAGGGCGTGATTGAACGTATCCCGGAGCTCCGATATCGAATAGGGATTCACTTTTTTATATACCATATTCGCTTCCAAAGTGGAGCATATGGATCTACACGGAGTGAAGGTATATATATGGATCTGCGCAATTTAAAGACGTCTTCACAGATTATTTTTCAGGAGAATTGTTTGTCAAACAATTGCTCAACCGAACGGGCATCCAGTCCTGCATTTATAGATTTTTTTTAAATCCAATAGATCGGGAATCGAGCCCGCATTCCGTGGATTGCTAGGGGCGTACGCTACCAACTACGGTACCAGGGAGACATACTATAACAATAAAAAAAAACTAGTTCACAATGCATTACATTAACTTTACGCCGTTCGTGATTCAACGTATCCCGGAGCTCTGATATAGAAGAAGGATTCACTTATTTAGTTATTTACTGGTCAATCTATAGAATATATTCAGCGGAGTTACGGGATACAGGTATAACCTGGAAGGGCGCAAGAATATCGACGGAGAAAAGGATTCTTGGAGGTATCAATAAGGTGGTGTCCGTTATGCTCCATTTAGGGAACGGATATGAAAGAGGAAGTAACGTAGAACATGTGTCATATAGTTGACTATGATCTAGCTTAGCCCTTATAATGTTGATTGAATGACAAACATGACTAAGCGGGTATGGTCTATATTATTAGCCTATCTCGAGATCGTAATCGGTATTATTTTAAGAATATAAGTAGTATTTTATTGCAACCGCTTGATTCGAGCGGAGGTTATATACAAAATATGAATTCATAATTTGGCAGTTGTGCTGATTGTTTGCTTTCACTAGTCTAGACGGCGGACATGTAAACCGTGTGGCGAGTACACCGCTGGCGGCGCCGGCGCGAAGCAAAACAATGACCTTTGCACGTGCAATGTGCAACCGGGTGCACATGGTGTGTTCTTTCTGCGCGGAATTCGGCGTAACATGTTATTAACAACCTGAAATTATGGAAATATTTTATGAGGCCGTAAAAATTAAAATGAAGGGAAGAGAACACGATAATGTGCATTTTATAAAATTCATTCGGATGAGCCGTGGCATTAATTAAACGTTCATGTCATTAACCCTTTCATATTTTTTTATGCACACACTTTTTAACACTACAATATTTCACTGATATCAATTCAACTGGTATAAGATCAATCGAATTGGATATGCCGATTTGTAAACAATGATCTTTTATTTCCAAAAAATGAACAAAATAAACTGAAAAATTATTCCAAATTAGTAAGAATGTGTATATTATCACACGTAGCCGCTCCCATTTCGGAATCAAAGAAGCACTTGAGAATAAATTTGGACCCGTAGGACTAATTTATGTTACATTTTATGTACTTCTATAAACAGCTATATAAATACTCTTTCGTTTCTTTACAAATTATAATAATTATATAAAGAGAACAAAGGAATTTTTCAATACTTTTTTCTAGCCTAAAATATATGATGTGATCGTAATGACTTCCATATATCATTGATAGACCTATCTAGTATTTGTATTAAAAGAAATAGTAACATATCATTAAAAAATAAAATAATGGCTGTGACAATAAAGCGTCAAGTAAATGTATATGTACGTTCATATTCCTCAAGGGGTTAAATAAAAATAAAAACGCTAGTTACTCGGTACTTGAGAAACGGAATAAAAAAAATAATAGCGCTATAAATTAATAACAGAAGCGACTGTTAAATAAAGTGTTTTGAATTGAGACGGTCATAAAAAGAAAATTATTTATTTAATACCACCGGTGTGATCGACCTCACCGCAAATTTAAATTCCGTGGCTAGGGGATAAAGGCGCGACTTGGAAGGAGAGGGTCAACTTTCAAATAACCCTAGAGACAGCGCATCCGGAATAAAAAAACAAATGCATTTTAATAAACCATTTATAAAGCTGAAATAAAATTCTAATGTCGTCAATGTTACTTTACTTGGCTCATTTGAGTTGATCCAAAACCATTTCCCAATTGTGATCCCCCAACATTGAACAGAGTCGTCTTGTTCCTTTCTATCACAATTGCACTTTGGTATAATGTTGGCAAATCGCTTTTTTATGTTTGTTACATTTTCTTATTTGTTTTATAAATTAAAATAATAATGTAGGAAATTAATTATTTCGTGGGGTTCTTTATTGGATCACGAATGTTTAGATTAATATTAAATTTTGCTTTATATATATTTTAAGATTAATTACGATAATAATAATTAGTTCGTAGCGTTGTTATTAGCGTTGAGAACTTATCAATCTTTTATTATGATCTTGAATAGAGACTAAAATAAAACTTCATATTTAGTTCAAATTTGACAAAAAGTGCACTTATGTTAGGTAGGAACTATACGACTCAACACGACTCTCGTCTACTTCATATAAAGCATCATTACACTAATGATAACTTATATTTCTTGGGTTTCGATTATTTTCGGCAGCTTTGTATATAAAACGCTTGTTAATTTTTCTCTCAGATGTAAATTTTTTAATTTATTACGTTTGACACATTCATAACAAATGTGACAATAATTACATTGATTAAATAAGAGTTTTATCAAGTTATGTATTAACTTTCTACATTGATAAAGTTAGAAGCTCTATATTTATGAAAATCGTATGTGAGCCATACATTTGACACCTAAGCAAGCGATTTGTCGTGGATGACATAAACTATATTAAGAAGCTAAATTATTACATACGAGAATTTCTCAATGTCTACGTGAATTACGCAATTAATATTTAGCTCCACCATGACGATATTCGAGTCGTTTAACATTGATCATGACCCGTATTAAAACCGGAAAATTTCGTACGCTTTATAAATGTACGCGTATTCAAAATTTAGACATTGCTACAACCTCGCTTACATTACATTAATTTTGTCTATGATTAGTAATGTCACTCAGCAGGTTTGCGTCGAGTCTAAAATGTTGGCTGTTGTCGATAACATCATTTATCTTTGACTCCTCAGCACTGATTTCTTTAATATGTCGGTAAACAACGTATGGAAATTGTGTGAAACAGTGGCGTAGCTACCAGGAAACAGTTGGAGCAGATTTCTCCAGGCGCACGACTCAAGGGAGGCGCAAGTCAGTGCGAGCTAAAAAAAAATTGGGAAACTACAATTTCTGGATGGCAATAAAAATTTGAAAGTGTGAGAGCTAAACAGCGAGAAACTATAGGGGGCGAAACGATTTTACTTGCTCCAGGGCGCTGAATTTGTAGCTACGCCACTGAATTGAACTAATTATTGCGTTCATTCATTGTAAACTGACTTCTGCTGAACCAATATGATAGAATAGATGATGCCGATGATTATTACTTACTTACTCTGCGCTAGGCTATGGTGTCGTGTCAGACATATAGTTGTGTCGGTGAAATGTATACATTTGTAATTATTATTTTCCATATGAGCCCATGAGGGACGCGTGGATTATTAAGTTGTCCAATATTGATTATCAATACTGATTAACCTCTCCCATAAATCTTTCCGAGCGAGATAGTACTCACCGTAAGTTGCCTGTAATTGCTTGATTGACTGATATCCTATAATAATAATAATCCAACGGTAAATGTCAGTTTGAAAGCAAAGTGTTATGAATGGGGCGGACGACCTTGACATTAGATTACATAGATAGATTAGTGGGCTACTCAGCTGGAGACGTCTACTTTACCGACTGTCAAAATTATGGACATAGTCACAGTGGCGGATCGACAAGGATTACCATCTGAGACACACCAATATTTATGACAGTAACATACTATATATACAACTCACATGCTCTTATCGTATTGACTATAATCGAGCAGCTATTAGCAATTAATATATAACATAAGTATAAGAAGATCATATCATATATCAAGATGCATGAATAATATGAAAAAATAAGACGAAATGAAGAATAATTACACTGAATCATTAAATTGCCGTTTCAATGGTATTATTGAAAGTTTTCTCAGTTTCACACCATTTTCGCAAATATCAGTCGAGTCAATTGTTAGTTATTACAAAGTATTCATTAGATACTTATTTTTGAGTGATAATGTATCTTATCTTTTGTATTTTATTAATTTGTATCGACGACATCAATTTTTTTTTTTGTATAAAATCAATTCTAGTCCGACATCATAACTGTGAGCCTATCAAATATATGTAGTATAAGTATCTATTTTAAGTTTCTGGATATGCCAGTAAAGCCATCCGTTCCCGCGTTTTACCAAATTGTGTTTAACTGTCACATTTATTTAATTATTTAACTAGACGTCAATTTCGATGGCGGTGATAGCAATTAAAAATTACAGTCCTCGTTTATTTAATAAACGGTCGGTTTTTTTTTACTATGCTGTTAAAATATTAAACAAACTACGGGCAATTATATGGCAAGTAAATATTAAATTGGTATATAGTCAATTGCCGCTTGTAATTTTGTGTAATTATAATTCTCGTTTTATTAATTTTACTATTTATATAAAAACAGGTGGGAACGCGTGTATGAAAACACACGACTCCACTGACAGCGGTGTTTGGTAGATTTGATAGATACCATCTTTCAAATAATAAAAGAATCGAAGCTACAAGCTTTCGACCTATCTTCACTTGCACAAATTGACTTATATAATATTCCAAGGTTGGTAGCAGATAGCCGGCTGCTCTATGTAGGAATATTCGTACAATTTTGGTTAATCTCATATCTGTTTTCCTGAACATAAGAACAACCATCTCTCTAATGAAATCAACGCCTATGCTCCGTGACGTCACTATTTTTGAATTTGACATTCACACTGCCATTTTTAGTATTGCCATAATTAAAATTCATCTACGAAGATCTAACGTCTGTGCATACATTTAATGAAAATGTGAAGAAAATTATGTAAATTAAATAAAATGTAGTATCAAATTGGAGTTTGATTTTTCTTTGTTCTGTCGTTAATTTAGTGGAAGGGATCTGGTCAAAAGCACCAGAATTCTTATTGGATTCTTGTTTATGGTACAAAGTGGTAGTAGGAGTAATTCCAACATCGGCCACTTTGATCATAATCTAATACAAAATTCGCGCTTTATTCTTCAGGAAGTGTTAAATACAATATTATTAAATACCAGCCAAAAATGAATTCAAATATCATTTTAAACCGAAGCCGAAAATAAACAATAAAATTGTACACACGTAATATGAATTTGCTTGAATAGACAGACCTTGAAAAAACTGAATTCGTTTGAACAAATTTGTCGACTTCGCTAAATGCAAATTACATTCCAAGCGTTCCATGTATTGAAAATTGTTTTAATTATCGTGTACATAACATGTCTACCAACGTATGATGGAAAAGATTTTACTACACACTTCCATCTCGTCAAATTAAATGTCTTTTATCTTAGTCGTATCTTATTTACGTACGTATGTCGCTTATTGACTGCTATGCGTTATAACTTTATATGCTGGGTTATTTGTAATGATGTAATTGACGGTTTTCAGCATATTATCTTGTACTTATCGAGTATTATAGTATTTCTCTAAATAAAATGTGATACATATTAGGAAAGATTTCAAATCCTAAGAATTAAGATTTTAATTATGATGTTATTGGTTTGAAAGGATTTTATGTTCACTTGAGTGTCACATCTTTATCAATCGAAATCCGTACATTGGTTTAATATTCACCGTCGCTAAACCACAAAAATCTACCTATTACACCACTTTTATAAAGAACTAATGTTCTAATGCGAGTAGACGTGACTAATTTCTCATGTGGCTAAATATATTCATGAGCCATTACGTCTTAGGACATTAAATTTAAGTTTAATTTTGATGTCTAATTTTGTAGATATTAATTGAATTATGAACAGTTACTTTTTGGTTATTGTAGGTGACCACAGACATTTTTTTTTAATTTACATATTGCAGTACGTACAATATTTATTTTGTGGGTCGTGGAGATATTTTTATTGCATGATACATAACAATATTATCTCTCTTAATTATTATTGCTTAGATGTTGATTTTTGTTTTTGTATTAATCTATTTGATGAATTTGTTACAACTATATGTGTATGAGTACAGTAAATAATATCTTTCTGGTAAATATAATATTTTTAAAAATCCTTCAGATCATTTATTGTGTTGTCATATGAAGACAATCTGCCGTTATGTGATATTTTATTTTTACGGTGTGTACTATGTAACTCTTCACGCTGAATGTGAACTGTGAGTACTGTGACACCTTCCTATCTATATACATAAAAATATAAATGTTCATTTGTTCAAAATCTTTTTCAAATCTTGTTCAAGTTCTTCACCGATAGCTTTGAAATTTTGACACAACGTTGCATTTGAATACGCTCGTGTTTTATACTATTATACACTCATCCCTCGATTTACGCGGTTTCACTTTTACGTCTGAAAAAAATACATTTTTTTAAAAAATCATACATATCTTGTGTCACGTGTCACATAAACGCGTATTTATCAATTTAGAATTCAGTGACATAGATGAATTGTTTATTGATAGGAAATAGACGAAGAAGAATTGATTTATATGGTATCAAGCAACGAAAAAGCAAATGCTGAAAGTAGCGATGATAGTGATAATGACATTACTAATAAACCAAATAAATATGTAGTATATGCAATGTACTCGTTTTACGCGGGTTTCTGGAACCTATCCCACCTACTTTATATGAACTTGACGTCTCGATTTACGCGTTTTATCTTGGTATTTACCGCGTAAATCGAGGGAAAAGTGTACTACTATATATGTCACAGCTGTGACAGGTAAAAACACGCTTTTTTTGAAAAACAGCGCCATTATTTTTAACCAGTCTGAGCCACAGCAAAGCGTGGCCGGGTACAGCTAGTGATAAATAAAAATAAAACGAAATAGACATGAAAACCAACTATTCCAAGAATATGCAAGTATTTTAATGAATGACATAACTTATTTCATTATTTTCTCGTTTCATCGAACATGTGAAGATAAAAAACAATATACATAGTTAGTTGGGCAGGTACAATACATAGTAAGTAACCAAAAGAACGAAGCAGGCAAGAACACAGTCCATATACGGCACAGTGTCAAGGAAAACCGCTGTCCATAAAATGCATCGATACTAGGCACAAGTACCTATCAATGTATTCACCTTCTCGCTCAATTTAAATATATGACCAATTCATGAATGATCGCTCGTTATGTAAGACGAAACAGTGATCGGATAAAACGACATCACACTACTTACCGGTACGTTTAATGTGTTTAAATACATACGGTAAAATAATATATTACCACTATTTTTGATAAATCAAGCGTAGATAATGTTCAATATATGATAATTACTTTGTATAAGCTGTTTAGATAATATTCGTCTTCTTATCCCATGTCGGCTTCCAAAGTGGGGTGTGTGGATCTCCACAATGTGAAGACGTCTTGACAGATTTTTTTTCACTAGAATCGTTCGTCAGACAAATTGCTCAACCTAATAGGCACCCGGTCCTGCATTTTCAGATTTTTAAACTGCGACAAATGGGGAGTCGAATCCGCATTCCCCGGATTGCTAGGCGCAGACGCTACCAATTACGCTAACCGGGGGGACATATAATATATATATATATATATTTAAAAAAAAACAGTTTACATACATATCGATCGTGGAAAGGAAAATGGACGTAACCCACGTAGAAAAAATTTCACAGGAGGCACAAAAAAGGTTTATTTAATAATTTTGAGCAAAAATCGAAACATTACATTGGCATAGCCATGAACTGCATGAAGACTAAAACTGTTATTTTATTTACTCATGATATTTATTTAATAAGTTAATTGAGAATAACAAATAAAATTGGTTAGGTGGAAGCCCCTTTTCCTGGTCGCAAATTTCACAGTGCGTCATTTTTTCAAACTTAAAAGCTAAATTTAGACACACCTTAGGCATTTTCCGCTTACATCCTTTGGTACAACTTGTATTAAGTTGTATTCATGCTGGTTATCGAATAAAAGCTGTTTCGATAAATTAAAGGTTACGTTCTATTTCCTTTCCACAGTCGATATTTAACGATTCGGTTCTGTCTCTTTTGTTTAGAATAGGCTTTCTTCAATATATATATTCGTTGAACGCTGAACCATTTCTTTTTATCCATTACAGAAAGTAGAGCATATGCATCATCGTTAAGTGACGAATTATTTTGATAGATTATTTTTCATGAGAATTGGATGACAGCCAATCCTAGCCTCGCGCATTCCAGCCTCAGATCTGTGTATTATGTTATGTTTGATGAAAATATTAATACAATACTATTCTATTAAGAAAATAGAATAAATAAAACAATAGTATTTGTATTTTATTGTTTTGAATACATCTGACAAGAAATTATGCAAAGTTTAAAATTTTGACCATCATTTTGGTCTTTATTTGAAAGAGATTAAAACGATAAAGAAGAAGAATCTGATATCGTTGTAAATGACTACATCTTATTTAAAATACTTACCATATTGTATAAATAAATATACATAGAGCGTAGCGTATAAATGCATTTTATTGCCTTGCATGTGATGTGGTACGAGAATTACCTCATCCGCGCCGATAACTATTATAAATCT
The DNA here is from genome assembly GCA_022683975.1 of Rhyacophila evoluta. Taxonomy (NCBI): domain Eukaryota; kingdom Metazoa; phylum Arthropoda; class Insecta; order Trichoptera; family Rhyacophilidae; genus Rhyacophila; species Rhyacophila evoluta. Next base: position 1,349 of record JAGVSQ010001139.1, on the reverse strand, counting down.
GCCATTGCCAGCAGCTGTTTTTAGTCGTGAATGATATACAGTCGAAAGAAATATTCATAAAACATTTGTGTAAACATTTCGAGTTATTTGAGGCCAAAACACTCTTATCGAGCAATCCTGTAAACTATCAAATTCTTTCCTGAAAACTCATGTGTAGATATATATTAATAAAAACAAGCTGAAAAGTCGTTTACTTTAAATAAACCTGACGCAGGAAAATTATTGTTTAATCACAAACGTGTGTGAACTATAATAGTTATTAATTTACTGTATGGTAAATCAATGGTTGCATCATTGTGTTCTTCTTCTATAGAATTATTATAGTTGTAAAAGACGAACAGTATAAAACCAAGACGTAATATATTATACTTCTTGGATGTTCGCTCCCTAAGTGGAGTATATGGACACCATCTGCCGCCTCCAAGAATCCCTCTCGCCCGCCAGTATTCTTGCGTCCTCCCAGGTCATACGTGCATCTTGTAACTTCGCCGAATACATTCTATAGATAGTATTTAGCGGCCTTCCGGGACCGGATCGGTTTAAATGATAGACAGGTCAGGTTCAGACTCTCTTGAGGCATCCGCAATATGTGGCCGAGCCAGGTCCAGCGTCGTAGCTTCACCTTGTCGGCGATAAGTGGCTGCATGGTCCGTTCTATTATCTTCCCATTTCGAACGAAGTCATACCACTGTATGCCCAGATATTATACACAAATAGGGAATAAAAAGTCACGTCAGTTTTGCCACGAAGGAGAATAAATTAATGAAGATATTAATTTAAAAGAAAAATTAACAAGCAATGCTGGAAGAAGACTCATTTGGCTTCACAAGTCTCCAGAAGAAAATTACTATTCAGAGCTGTTGTCAAAAGTGGTTAAGAATGATGATTAATATGCTATATATAAATGAATCTATTACCCAATCAATGAACGAATACGCAAATTGATTATTTATTTTTTGTCTAAATACTTGGAGGTCACGTAGATGTTATCGAGTGAAAATAAACGTGATCTAAAGCGTTATATCTTAGCGTTAATGTATATGGGTCATGCATAATAGAATACTATGACATATAAAAGGTTATCGCTTCAGATAGGTGCTGTTTTACTTCTCGTATCATCCACTGTAATACGTAAACGATTCCTTGTTCATCTTTAATACCTAACACCTCCATCCATTTATATCTTTTAATGGATTGTATCAAAGAAGTGCATTACGGTATTAAAGGAGTATACTTACAGTAATTAAAGTATTAAATAAGTACATTGAGGAGGAATATGTATTTGGCGACGCATCCATTTTTAATGCAAGTCTATGGAATATTTTATAAATCGGAGGAAAAATATAAAA
>JAGVSQ010001138.1:0-27317 GCA_022683975.1 Rhyacophila evoluta | reverse complement strand
TATATAATACATACTAACACGATTCTAAGTCAGATACTACCTCCCTAAAAAGTTGTCCTTGATAGATAAAATGAAAATACTATTATTAATAACAGGAAGCCTAAAACGGGCTAAACTCGCGAATAAGGAAATGTTTAGTTACCCTAAATAATATTCTAAATGTTATTTTAATTTTATATATTATATTATATAATTGCTTCAATATAGTATCAAGTTCCAAACTCACGTTATTTGGTTGCTTTTTCTAAATGATATATTATTCAAGGGTTCGTTTCATCACATCCTGTTTTTTGTATTCAGCCTTGGGTTTTCATACCAGAAGTTTGGCTAAATTTATATCAAAGCGACAATTAGTCATGGAAAGAACGGCTTTTCGGGCTTTAGTGAGTGTTGGGTAAAAGTTTTGCGATCTGTCAGAGTTTGACGTAAATGGTTAACGAGGATTATCTCCCGAGCTATTCGTCCTCCGCTTCGCACCATGTCATGACACGGTTGTGTGGCGGCCCTTTAATACTAATCCGACCTCACAAAATAGACTGCTTTATTTTATCAACGTAACCCGTTTTTCCGAAGAATATAATTATACAATATAATATGTTGTTGCGCCACTTTTTAACTGGCGGTTAAAGTTAGGCCACCTTTATAAGTAACGCTCAAAATAATCTAGAGTTTCATATAATTAAACACGCTTTGTTTGTTCAGAGGCTTTTGAGTTTTATCACGCGTGAAAAATATACATGAGTGACATGATAGCGTGAAATTTATTGTAAATTCGTGTGATTTTATTTGGCCCTTGTTAACTCATATGCTTAAACAGAATGACTATTCATACGAGATGATGACGTTTGTTTTGGCAATTAAATATTTTCTTAAACTAGTTGCTAAATTGTTGTAATTTATATTAATATTGAATCAAATTGTAATTTGTGTTACTTTACTCCTTCATATTCATCAACCCACCACTAGTTAGATGTTATTGTTAACATTTATTTTGATTCACGGAAATGGACTATGTCAGAACACGTATTATTTAAACAATACATTTAGAATAGCCAGTGTGTACTTACGCATTATATCCTTAGTTAAATTTGACGCCTCGATTTCAATTATGACTAGATTTTGCTATAAAAGAACACTGCTTTGAAGGATAACACTTTTTTTTGTTACCTGTTTATTGTGTATTCTTTCATTGGGGTGCTATATGTATTCAGTATTTTATTACAAATTAATGCGTTAGGATGAGGCTACGATGGATGGCACGGTGGCAGAGCGACAGCAATAGAGATGCAAAATAGCTATAAATAGGTGAGTGATGCCTAATGCGTAAAATAAAAATAAATAACGCCCAGAAAACTCTTTAATACCTACGCAGAATCGACTAAGAAGGTTTCGTGGATATTGATATTATTCTGTATTTATTTGGTCATTCGTGGACTGGTTTTCGCCTTTCAGAACCTGCGGTTTTCTACACACAAGGGAAAAATTCTTGATTCTATTGCTTCAAAATTCGACAACGGGACTAATCTCATGTACACAAATATCTTGGCCGTGTGACCTGTTCTTTTACGTATATTGACTATTCTGTGAGTGTGAAACCGGCAAGTAATATGGGTGTTATAGCTTTGGCAATATGGCTATGGCAATAACAAAATCGACCGGAAACAACTACTGCCCTCAAATTATTATTGGGACGACGTCGTGTTCGTCGGGCAATTGCACCCAAACGTAATGGCGGGCGTCCGCGTCCTCAAATTGTGGCAGCGCGATTATTCTCGCCAAATTCCTGCTCCGGCTCTCGTTTCGCTATCTCTGCGATATCATCGCCGCTGTAATTTGGAACGTCACACACCATAATTTCACGAAGATGTTATCTCCTTACTATGGCATTGCTTTGTTCGAATTATTCGAATTCCTTATTTGTTTGATCGCTAAATTGAAAACGATGCTAGAGAAGAAAATATGTAATGTATCACATGGAACTTATTACTTATCCTGATAATTGGTTTGTACTACACATTTATTTATATATACAGTATTCAGTACGATTTAGTTCTAAAAATCGGTGAACCGATTAATTCGTTTTCCAGTATTCCTTTAGTAGGTGTATAGTTAGTTATTGTTTGAATAGTAAAAACTCCACCGTACTTGTGTTTGAGAATATGAGTATCATGCGGCCACCGCTACAGTAACGTAATATAGTTTCATTTAATTTTACTGAATATCAACATCTCACAGATTCAGCTCACCATATCAATAACTTCTGGAATACTATTTTTATTTATAAGTCACTAACGTGAATGATTGGAAATCAATTTTTTAATCGATGAGCAATTTTTTTGCGAGGTAAAGAATCTATTTTAAAATATATAACTTTCATAGATGTTACCATATATCATAGATTTCACATAGAATCATTCAGCATTAGCAAGTTATTTAGTGTTGTGGATAGCAATTTCTATTGTGAAGTGTTCCTATAGAATTAAAATTTTCTATGATTGTTTTGATATTTTAATTCAATATTTTGAAAATGTCATGTCTACTGGTTTACATACTATATCGTTCTTCTATACAAAAATATGTGCTTAAAATATTCATCTTTGAAATTTGGCACAGTGGAATAAGTTCACTCTGGAACTACACCCCTCAATTATAGTGCTTATTAATTTCGTTTGTACCTTCAATCGCAACCTCATATCCATTTGCAGTATCTATTATTAACTATTCATTAAAAATAATGCTTCTCAATTATGCTTATCGATCGTAATGTTTTTGGAATGTAGCGTATAGCACAATTTCACATTATTACGGAACAGGCAATTCGGCTGAAATTTCAATTAATTGCAGCCGAAGCCGTGATCAATCAAACAGTGGCGATATCCGCTTATGTGCAGCATATCGATAATTGGCAATAATTGACCCGGGTCCGCGTAGAATATGCGTAAATTAATTAATGAATCAGCTGCGTCCACGAAGTCGAGCTGACTCCGGCTGGCCACGGACTATTGCGGTTGCGGCTGCGGACTCGGTACCCGCCCACGAGCACCGCTTTTATAACGAACTTTATTGCACTGAATTTAATCGACTTTGTACTGTATATACCTAGCTCGCCTAGAGCCTCCATGGGAAGCCTACCAATTCGGGAGCAATAAACTTTGTAGTGTGGTCTATCTAATATAACGTTGCCAAATTAATTTTATTGAAGATTATCCGTTCAGATGCGTCTAAGATTTTTTTTTATATATGTTATGGTTGCGCTAGTAAGTTACTTACCGTTATCAGGCAAATACAAATTGGTGCAATTGCTAGAATCACAATATCAAACGGTAAAGATATTCGTAAATTTTCCTCAACAAATCATTGATATTTCGGCTTAACGTCAACGACGAAAATGGAATTTGGAATGGAAAATGGAATTTCATTCACGAAGAATTGGAATACCAATTTTCGTGTATAAATAAAATCCCTCCAATTATTAAAATATAATATTATCTGTTCACTTGTCATTGATCATAAGAAACGGGTATGTGTGCAAATGACACGTTATAATTAGTGTTTCTGCGTTGTGTTTATCCCCTTAATTGACGGTTCAATATTATTATTATTCAATCAGTCTACACTTGCAAATTTTATGCCCAACCGCAACAGTCGTTGATCCGAGACCCAGACCCAGACCCCACTTGATCCTGTTTGTTATCTCCCAATTCTCGCCGAATATAACAGCTATCTGATATCACTGATGCGATCTTAATTACCATCTTACGTTTTATTACTTTATCTTGTTCCGTATGCCGAGTTGAGTGTTGTCGTCTAAACTCGGTTTCAAATAAGTTACAACACATTAGCATTGCGGTGAGTATAATCACTTTATGAATGAATGAATAATCGTCGGTTCACGTCTCTATCTTTCTTCTCTGTCACTTGTACGTACGGTGTGAATATGTATTTTTACATGTATGTAATTTCGAGCAAGAATACCGTATAATAAATACTAAAATTTGTATTCTAAAGCAACCCGTTCTCGTGAATAATTTCGTTGATAATATTTTCATCGGTTTCTATTTGTTAATTGACAACGAAATAAGGGGTCAGAGTATATATTTGAAAACATCGGAGTGTGCTTACATCGAGACAAATTTATGTATGTCAAATGAAGATGTTTTGTTTTGGTTGGTTACTTCATAGAAGATATAGTAATGTTAAATTATTTTGATTGATAAATTAGTAATTAGAATGATTGATGTGTGAATTAATTATTATTAAAAATAGTCGGGTTCATGCTGTTTTACGATATTGACAAATGTTAAACGAGAAAAAAAATGGGTTGCTCTATCTAAAACTATTTTTAATCGAATATTTTACGTGTGTTTGAAATTACCTGATTGTATAGTTATGTTAAGTTACGGATCAAACAACACATGTTTATAAAGTGTTTTAGGTGCGCCTGCGGGATGCAGGACATGTACTTGTTGGGATAAACGAACGCTTAATATTTGTAAAAAACTTTCTAGTTACTTTTTAACACTTTTGCAACGGGAGTGTTGATTTACTTAATTTACTTTTTACGTTAAGTGCAAAAACAACTTCATATCATTTTGGTTAACGCGACAAGTTATCTATCGCCTTGTCCGTATCACATAATTCTGTATTCGATCTGGTTTTAAACCGTGTTCATTTTACCGAACTCCCCGGAGTCCTGTTCGACAATCTACGTTATTAGGGCAGCCAGCCTCCGTAGGGTCAATCGGTTGCAACAAACGACCTGCAAGAGAGCAAGTAACTACTGCCGAGTATAATATAAACTGAAGGAACGGTAAAATCCAATTGTGAGCGGGCAAAGAGCCTCGCAGTAGCGAAATCGAAAGACCGCCTCTGTAGGTAAAGCACTAAGCAGCGAATTCTATTACTATAGCTTTGCCATTATTTGGAACAAGAGGATGCAGAGGCGCCCTTTTTGTCGTCATCAAAGGAGTTGGCATACTTGAAGCATAGCACCTTCTTCTACACAAAAATAGGCGAGCGGTGCATTGTATTCAGTTTTATAACTAAACGTTTATGAATCTTAATCATCTACAAAATATCAAGTCATTTGTTTGAATGTTTTTCATTTCGATGCTACATTGAATCACCGTGTCGTGATACATTGAGATAACTGCGCATACTTTAAAATTGAAAACAAATTTCATCTGGCTTATTCCTTTCCCAGTGCACTACTAGGATTTAGTTGCTGTACTCGTATACTCAATTTTCTTTCATAGAAATATTTTTTGAAATAATGGTCTTTTTGTCAATTTTTGAAGAACAGAGGAACCATTAGCTTAGTATATTATATTATAATTGAGATTAATAAATCTGTGTGGTTGTAAACAAAATTAACTTCAATATTTTCCAGGTTTTCAAAAGTCTTGTACTTACAGTTCATTTAATTGTAATACTTTTGATTGTTTGATGTTTGACGATTTCTGCACCTCGTTCAATCGATGATAGTGTTCATATATATTATTATATTGATTTTGTTTGTCATGGATCAGTTCTGATTTATACGTTAATGAAAAAAGTCCATTGTCATATCGCAAAAAACGCACATTCAGGATACACCGTTGACGATGATGAAGTGACCCAATTGTCGATTCTTTGTAAGCGGAACTGTTGTTACTTATATAAATAATTAATGTGGTAGTACCGGTGTATTTTTATTTCATAGCCCGCGGGCTGAAGTAAAAAGTTAATTTGCTCAAATGTGATTTTAATTGCTATCGCTCACCAAATAATTCAATACTCGAAGTTTTAAAGATTCATAACCTTCTTAAAACAATTGGCATAAATGGCACGATACTATCATACACTAATTGCCTTGTAAGTGACTTGACACCCTTCGTGAAGTTATGCTAGTTTATCCTAGGCTCGTTTTTTGCACAATGGTTGATTCTAAAATTATAGTGCGATTAATCACCGATTAAAAGTGGTGTTGATGAGCGCTTATTTTAATTACGACCAAAAAATTATACGTCACTTATTATAATATCGAATTAGTTAATGCATAGTAATGTCGGTGAAATTTATTGAGTTAAATTTACAATCTTACAATCCATTAACAATATTCGCGTTGTGCAAGTTCCTATATATTTTTACAAATCATCGTCTGAAGACAGTCTCGGTTATTTTTAAATATGATATGACTGGCAATGCCATTATATACAAAAGTAACCACACCTTGCCTGTCGCGTTTTATAAAAATGTATTACATAGATATTTGTCTCTTGTAATAAATATACTTTATCAGTATGTTTTCCTTCGCAAATCGTTACCGGCATAATACAGTGACACTAAATTATAAAAGTGTTAATTTCCATTAGCACGTTAGAGTGAAATACGGAGTGTATGTATGTAGAATCAAAACTTATTTTTTTACAGATCTTATAACATAAGTTCATTATCAGCATATTGCATTTAGTTTAATTTACGCAAATCTCTATTCAAAGCGCACGCCTTTGCGAGATCACCAGCAGGCTATTCTTTTCCGTCGGATTGCCCCGGCGAATGAATGCGTTCCCTGCAAAGTTGGTCGAAATGCATCGCAACTGCTCCGTAGTGGCGCGGGGGCAGGGCGCCCAATTGAAACTCAGCAAGCCCGTCTTAACGCGATTTATGATATTGCCTAGCGCTTGCTTCTTCTCTTACGGACCCTGGCTGGTTGGCACTCAGCATCGATGTTCGACGACTTACATATACATATTATGTAGGTACTGTATTGCATATTCACACTGGCAACAGTAAATTTCTGATTGACGTAACATAATATTCCTGACAAAACGTGTAGTAAGTTCAACATCAATACTTTTAAATCACGATACTCAAACAAATAGCTATACATTATCTGCGAGTGATCGGAGTCAAGTGATTGAATTAAGTAACTGGAAAGCGACTGGAAATGATTTGAAACCATAAAATCTATAAAAATATTTAACACTATTTTCTAATACATGCTATATAGTTAGGATATAAGAAAGCTTATCGAAATGGTAATATAACCGAAAAAAAATATTATATTGAAACACTGACAACGGTAGTCATTTTTTTATGTATCTTTCAGTCATTGATATCTAAACTGTTTGTAATTGTAACTCAAGTTTATTTATCACATATTTATTTTACAATTTCGTCGTTGGAGAAAATTGCCAGAAAATTTGTCGAGTGAAATCATTTTTAATCTTGTATTTTAGTATTCTGTAAATCATAATCTTTTATTTTGAGTTGAAGATATTATAAACATTAAATTAATTTAACTCGTTACATATTGTATTACAATGTACTAATGTTTGCTTTTCTTTTAATTTCAGGTAAGCGTCAGAGAAATTGGAATGTTCTCGGGTTGATTAATTTAATTCATCGAATTCCATCTCAAGGTAAGAGACAGAACACTTTCGAATTTCAGCCAAGAAGACAATTCGACAAATTCCGGCTTTTTTCTCTCCTATAAAAAGTTTCAGCGCCGAAGACATTAACGAGACGCGGCCAATTCTAACTCGAAAATAACAACTCCCCAGCGGGTTGAAAGCTTTTTATTTTCGTCTATACTGCTGTTCATCGGATATGTACGATAAAATTTACTCCGCAGATAACTACAGGATAATGAATTCTCTTAGGACCTACCCTTTGTTTGATTCTCTGTATAGGTTTTTTCGTTTATGACCATTTTATCATGAATCACCATTTTAAAAGAGCTTAAGTTATTGTTAGTAGATACAGAAATAGGTCAATTTATTTATTTCATGTTGCAGACACTTGCATATACATAGTATTCTTAATACCGACGTATTTTTTATTACAGTGTTGTTTTACTTTAATATATTATTCTCATATATGTATCACATTTCAAAGGTAGAGACTTAGAGGATGTCCCTTTATTTTCTTTGGAATCCCATCGCAGTGTAGCTGGTAGCGCTTTGCTCCGAGTCGCGTAGTCGTAGAATCCCACTGGTAGTTAATACGTAGATCCTGCTGATAAGCATACATTTAGTGTACTGTAATTTTCTATAGTTTTCTTCCTGATTTTCGATCAACTATTGAGGCAACGCGAATTAACAATACGACAAATGGTAGTGTTTTAAAGCTGTTAATCTGACACCTCGAGTATATATAAAGGCAGGCAAAATAGTCAGGTGTTTTTTTTCTTTTTTAAAAATCTTTTCATGGATGTGTCTCACACGCTTGCTTTTTTGCATATCGTAAACGTCTTCGATTCGCCATTTCACAGTTTTACGATTGCATGCGTATTAGTCGGCAGTAAAATGCCCAGTAGGTAATTTGCTCCCAAATTACTTTTAGGACCTAACTCATATTATCTTTGACCCGAGGGGTCTTTTGAAAACTGTTTTAGGTGAAATAATATAATTTTGTAACTATAGTGTAAAATATGGGGTTTCGACTTAGTAATTCTTTGACCATGTTCTCTGTGGTCTGAGTTTTTACTAGACGAAATTAGCACATTAACTAACGTACGAGATACTATCTATCATTTCAACAAGTTTTTAAATTTCACAGACACATTACGCATAGCTAGAATAATGGATACACAATACACCTAAAAATCTAAATAGTAATGAGTAAGGCAGGCACACCAGTATGAGAGAATCACTGAAGTTCCTTGTCTATTTGCTAAACGGTATCCTAAGGATATTGTAATTTTTCTATCATGAAGTGCGCGATGTAACCCGATCCGTAGTTAGAAGTAGAATGTGAATTGCATCGCAAACCACACGACCATCTTGTATGTATGCATATCTAATGCGATCTCTAATCTCGTATATTGATGGGACCATCAGGTTATATGAATTTCGTAACATCACACAATATCGACGTGGTACACATTGATCCTGATCAACCGCCAGCAATTTAATTACATCTTAGAGATGCGATGTATAATATTAACTCGTGCGAGTGCTAACGATTTAATTAATGCTTTATGGTGTTGACATTTATGCATTCAGACGATTTCAATGGAATCAATGATTTGACTTGGTTATAAATATATTTTTATGCATAATTATTAATTACCTTACATATATATTATATAAGTGGTTAATGAAATACACATCATTAATTCGTACTTATTCGCAGGTCTTCTTTAAATTTATGAGTTGGGGAGAGGGGGGGGGTGCTTCGAAATCTCCATAGTTGGTATTCTTATTGAGTGATTTATTATTATAGTTTTATGAATGATTGTATCTTTTGCCTCTTAGAATTCTATACTTTCTTTCTTTCTTATTGACGGTCCATGAAGCTGTAAGATTTTTTGGAACTTTGTAAACGACCCGGATATGCAATAATGTGTCAGTTTCACGAGTCAAAGTCATAGAGAAAAGGTTATCTCTTTTATATTATTTGTTTGTTCACTGTAACGAGGTCGTTGCGAGAGAGTGACGCAGTCTTAACGGCGTCTTCGGAGAACGAAATCGACGCTAAATCGCCGCTCGGCCAATACCCGAAACTTCTTTTCTTACTCCTAATGTGCATTCTTGGGCCTCTGAAGACCGACGATCATCGCATTCGAGATAGACGACTCCTACGCAAGACGAGCCGATAAATTTGTTTGGCGACGTTACTAAAAGGCGCTCTTCGTTTTGGGAATCAGGCCAATCTGTCAAAAAATATTTTTTTAAAACAAAGTTAATTTATAATGGTTTTATTGCCAAATTTATATTCGAAAAGTCATTTTAGGAATTTGTTAGTGAAAGCAACGTTGTGTCATTTATTTATTTATTTGGCACCATTAAGATGCTATCTTGATTAGTTCAAAAATATTTTTTAATGTGCTGGGTCACTAAATTATCGAACGTCTCTCGTGTATCATGTTTATTATATTCGATCCGATCGTGAGTTGGATAAAAATTTTATTTTTTTATCTGTAAAATACCAACCAAATTAACGTGAATTTTTAGAGAACGCGATTTCCAAAACAACTTGGATGTGTAAAAATGCAATTTACCAATGTTTGATTAAAAAGGTAGAGCTAATAAAGCATCGATTGACATGTCGAATTAAAACGTATACTCGTCTTTTACTCGATTTCAAAGTAATTTCATAATTTTCCTGTTGGGACTGGACGACACAGCTTATTATTCGATTATATTTCCTACCGTTTTCAAAAGCTTTTTGTTTTCACGGCTGGTCGACCAATTATTATTGAAATCATTTTAAAATGACATCTGATCGAGTGCGGCTACCCAATTGCTTTTGAACGCATAATTGGCGAAATCAAACCTGCCATTAGCGCGAGTCAAACTAGCGCCCATTATAATGTTTGATTAGCAATTCTGGCGTCTAGCCTTACTCGTAAAAGATCCAATTTTCCAGCCGACGGGAGAGAAAAAGGTTTCGCGGGTTGATTTTAATTTGGTCGTGCTCCCTTAATTGAATACTGGGTGATCGACCCTGCGACCCTTCTCGCCCATAAACTGTCGATTAAGAGCGGCCCTCGTGTGCCAGATACTTGATTGACCGTAAAAATGGACCGACTCCTATCATCGTCGTGATGTTGGAGTGTGTTAAATTCCATCTAACTGCCCTGTTAAATTCGCATAACGGTATATTTTATCACTGACAATCTAGGCGTAGGTGGTCCCTGATGCCATGCTATGCAGAAATTAAAACTGCCGAGGAAAAAGTTTTCACTTACTAAGGACTTCACCACGCATTGCGAGGACATTGAATGTCATATTTTTACATCAATATGCACGGTATATATCAGGAATTACGCGAATATATTGTAAAGGAAAGAATTTAATTCAATTTATTATTAACTTGAGTACATAAAATCCCCCAGAGTACACAAATTCCATTTTGCATGCAAACTGGTTACAGTTTCAATTGAAAATAATACATTTATGTAGCTAGTTGTAATACGTATGCGATGTTTTTTCACTACTGATTTACTCAAAAACTAAGGGAATTGATAAATATACATTATAACATATTTTCTGTATAATACAATTGAAGTAATACATAGTAACATAAATCAAATCGACCCTGACATACTGCACTCCCCACATCGAAATAAATTATCATTATGGATTATAGACGATCTCAGACGAATATGAAAAAATATAATATATTACATAATTAACATGATAATACAAAGAAAAGAACAATCCTTATTCAGCGGTCCTACACGTATTAAAGCCATATGTCCAATTACGAAATAATCGCACGAAGTTTAAAAATACACATATTAATATTATTAAAGAGATACGAACGTATTTTTTCTAAATCTCGAGCCGATTTATTGCATCAGCTAATTGTGTATTAATTTTATTACCATTCGATCCAAGTATGAGTAGTAGTGTTTCATGGAGATTTTTTGTTGTTGTATGGAGAGTGTCTTGTAATTTTTTGCCTGCCGACCAAATCGGGCAATCTGTACACGGGATCGCATTAGCCACGAAATTAATTTGAACCGTACATGCTTGCCATAGGTGTTCGATGCTATATGCCAGACGTGGTCAAGCCGGTTACGGGCACAATTATTTTCTAATCTAAAACGTTTGCTCCAAATGTGGAACATATACTATAAGTACTACTTGCGTGCTTGCTTGCTTCTGTCATCCATATATACATGTATACGGTAAATGATATTCAACAGCCCTTCAGGATGCCGAAATCTGATGAAATCCAAATGGGTTCAAGCATTATTATATTTTTATGAACCCTAAACATAGAGATCGCATCCACTCCTTTATAGCTTAATATCCACAAGCGACTCCTCACTTATATTCCACGTCAGTCAATCTTGTAAACAAGAGTTCCTCGTTCTCCATATGGGGATTAAAACCATATTCTATTAGGTAGCCCATATTTTAATATCCTAGCGTTTTAATGTCAACGCACTTGATTGAAATTCTAAATTATTTAAAACTAGTAAACTTCACATATGGAAGCATAATTTAGAATTTAAAATCAATTTCCATCAAGCGCCATCAGTCGAAAATATTAAGCACTTGATTGAATTTCTGAAAACTAATTTTATCAAACTTTGTGTCTATTTATGTTCCGAATGAAACCTTACATGAAACAATGCATTGTTCAATTTACTTGGAACTACACGAGTAAAGAGGAAGATATTTCAATGTAAGCAACTGAAGTTTACCACATATTAAGAGCTTATTTTGATTATATTAACCAAAGCGCTCAACATACTATGTAAGTATTCTGTATTTATTTTAGTTTCCATGTAATTTATAGTGTTTAGCTAATGAGAAATTTAATATTACCCTAAATTCTGCATGTTATAATATTCCGGCTTCGCCGATTTTCTGAATCCTAGCAAATTTTGCTACTTTTATTGAACTAATTATAATTAATTAATAGAGTAACATATTAATTGTGTTTTGTGTTTTTTTATTATTAATTGTACATAAGCATAGTCATGTATTAAGACGCAAAACATTCATATGCAAACATTAACCATTTGTTTTATACTGACTTTTTTATTGCCACCCGTTATTGTATAGTAGAATATTCCGTAGAAATTTTGTTTTTCAAATCAATTTTTACCAGTTATTATTAACAACATAGATTTTATATTAATACATGTGTTTCGTCATCGCTTGAAGCGCGATCCCAAAATTGTAAACCTCTTCGTGATATACTCATATTATTCATAATATTAATCCGCGGTATGAGATTTCTCTTTCACGGGTCAATCTGGCAGGCGCAGCCGATCCAACATGTAATTATCATCATCAACAGCATTATATAAATTCGCATCTTTCGCAACAATCTTTAGCTCCGATTGCCTTTCTCGCATCTGTCCGTTGTACACAAAACACTTTCAGCCGACCACTCCTTAAGAATTCCGCATATGGAGTGGACAATACTTGCTTATGTTTCGAGAAACACCTTTCCATTTCAATGGATATTAAATATTACTTTCAACGAAGAACATAATCATGTCCTTTTTAGAATAGCACTTTTCTATGTCTGTTAATATAATTATCAATATTATTTAATGTGAAAGAACCTGTTTTAGTAGAATCATTGATCGGTTAATTAAATTCCGTATTTGTGGTTGTATTAACAATTTAGGACATCTTTCTGCAACTAATGTTTTCATTCGATATTAATCATGGTCGCCTTATGAATAATATTTTCTTTACACATGTTATTCAGCTTTTCTTTGTTTAAAATATTAAATCATCCTATTCATCAGAGCCTTATCTGAACGCTATGACGGATTTATTTATACCCTAGCCATCAATTCCCATCATTATCTTCTCTTCTTATCGACCTTGCCCTGTTCTATGTTATAAGTTATAATGAAATTGCATAGAAGATAGAAAAAGGGATGCGTATAAGCAGTGAAACCCGATTTGTGCAAACTTATGGACGAAATCTTCATTGAATGTATTCTTTATTGATCGATTATCTTGCGATATTTATATTTCTTTAAAAATAAAGCATCACAATATAGCCGTCATTACGATATTTCTCGTGACATCTTGTCGAACTTACGATGGTAGGTATGCCAACGGAATAGCGTTAGATTTAATTTATATACACAGATTATTGTCAGAAGACTTTCATGTATTAAAAGATTTATAACAATTTAGCATTTCTGTTCATTTTGAATTTAAGGTGACTTCTTTCACCTTGAAGTCGTCAATCCATCAAATTTAATAAACTATTTTGCCGTGCGATATTAACTTTTCTCTAAACATCCCACCCGCGCCGCAACTGTGATTGATACGCATATTATGTGTTGACAGTCGACAGCGTGTACATCTATGGTGTGCTGCATGCTATAACGTATTGTAGTTTATGTATTCTCAAATTCAGAACCGATGTGTTAATTTAAAGATCTATTTAGTGCTTCCATATTTTGAAAATATTATACCACCTACGTATATTCCTATAAATCTTTCATCGTGTAATGTGACATTGGAAGTCGTAGTAATCTAATTTCTTTTTAGGATTGAATTTGAAGTTATTGATATTCATCGAAGATGTTGAATACAATTTGACATTTCGTGTGATGTAGCACGTCATTAGAATCCGTTGAAATTGATCGTATAAGCAATTCA
The DNA here is from genome assembly GCA_022683975.1 of Rhyacophila evoluta. NCBI lineage: Eukaryota > Metazoa > Arthropoda > Insecta > Trichoptera > Rhyacophilidae > Rhyacophila > Rhyacophila evoluta. The sequence goes on along the minus strand of JAGVSQ010001138.1, from coordinate 13,242 downwards.
AACAAAACCGAATACATAAGTACAAAAACATCATGTAAATGTTGCAGTTTTTCTTACTATTACTTCTGGCGTATTTAAAACTTTTAATTTTTAAGGTATCTCATGCTTGAGAGTTATGTCTTGAACCCCGTAACAATAGCAAAGCTCCAGCAATTTACAATCAAAAAATCAATTTGCAAAAAACTTAAATAACAGAAAAAATAGTTTTTCGCCCAGAAAAAATATTAATGGCGAAAAGTAGAAAAAATGTGTAACATTGTATAAAACCCCAATAATAATTTCAATACCATCACCAAAATCCTATTGGGTTTTGATTCGTTTCTTAAAGTTTGACTTTACTTTCCTTGGATTAATATATTGGTTTTCATATATTTTTGTGGTCTTTGTAATGGTATTTTTTTTCTAGTGTTTATTCGTGGGACGCCAATATTACAACAATGTCTCCAAATATATTAAGTTTCTGTATAAATCTAAATACCACCTGAAAATGTACTAGTATATGTATATTATTTCAAAAAAATTATATTAATCAAAGTGGGATAGCATTTTTGTAATAAAACAAATTTCAAATAGCATGCACACGTGCGGTATTCAACCAGCGCTTCAATTTTTTTTCGAAGATTGCGAAAATATATTATAAAATATCATGTATTCGATGGATGATTAGTACTGCGGACGAACGGGTTACTATTGTAATCTGTATATAGTCATACGACTCATGGGCATATGGAGATTGTAATAAATGTTAGAAGGACAAATCGTGATCATGTATATAAATTGTGTTGCTGTAGTATTTTTCTGATGATATCTATGAAGGCTGTTGATAATGTAAAACTTCTCAAATTTTGTAATTGTTGGTAAGGATTTTGTTGACTCACGCACGCATTCGTTTTTAAGTAATACTAAATTTTGACGTTTCTTTGCGACTTTTATTTCGATTGAAACAACTTTGGAATGGTCCTTTGTCGAATTCACAGATACACGAAATACAATTTTTTCAGTATCACGTACAACCTCTTTCTATTATCTATTTCGATATTACTATAATCTGTTCATAATAATTTTCTGTAGTGCAGCGAAAATGAATGAAAGTCTCGGTTGAAAATTCAAACCATGTAACTTCATAATTTGGCAATATCTATAAATATAAGCAACAATAGCACGCTAAGATATATTTTTTTATGTTAATAAGCATTAGATAATTCACGTGTGGTACACGTAATGATGTTGGCTCGTTATATTACAGTAATAAAGTAAAACATTCGAGCATATATATTTAGTATCCATGTGCTCAATGTGGAAAAACATCTTCTCACATTTTGAATAAAATAAAATCCTTTTTTTTTCAGTTTTGATTTTCGCCCCCCGTACCAAAAGTAATATGATGTGTGTGCGAAATTCTTTTACCTATGCTGGTGAAAGAAAAATAAAATCTAGTTTTTATCGAAACGAGGCGAAATATACGCTAATGCCTCGGCGCGCGACTAAATTCAAAAGCAAGCCATATGAAAATTTCTTTCATCTTCGCGACCCGCTCGCACTTTGAACTATTTATTATCCATTACCATTATCAGGTAGCAAAGAGGGGGGAAATCTTAAGCTGGTCGTATTAAGATTGTCGAAATCTACCCTATTTCCTAGAATAATCTCGTGTTGCCGATATATTCGGTACTAATATGCGTAACACATTAAGACATTTTCGTAACAGTTGCGTGAATCATAGATATTATGGATTTCTTAACCTTTAAAAAATAAATATTCACACTTCCTAACACTGACTTTTAAACATGACGTATGATTTAAGATATACACCCTTTAATAAATGAATACTTTTGCTGTCAGAATGAATTCGTTTTCACAAATGTGGGTACGTCTATTTTGCGTAAGCCATATACTCGCTTCGGCGCTCTTATAAAGTAAAAAAAAAACCTTATAACATACATACGTTCGTGAATAAACTGAAAGAGTTATGTTTATATAATATTCACGGAATTTGAAAATATATTCAGTGCATTGAAACATCCGATCTGTACGCAGCAACCTTTATGAACTTCACAAAGTTAACTTTTCGAAGTACACTTATTTCTCATTTTCAAAGTGCACACTGCTTCCTCGGAGATATGTATGCCTCCACGATATTCTTTTAAATTTTTCTTTGACGCCATGATGTGAACTCGTAAATTAAATTAAAAATATAAAGCATGCAACTAGCTTTAATAGCAAAAAAATTTAGTATAAATTCTACATGCTGAGTCTGCATTTCTCAATTAACTGTTTTAAATATCGTAAATGTTTACTGAAACAATTTAAAAAATGATTGTTTATTTTTACTCAGTGATACAGCTCTAAATTCAGTGACACTTTTTTGCCGAAATCCCATTAAAACTTGCTAATCTACCCATCCGGACTCGACGGAGTCAAAACGAATGGCAAAATCTCTCTCATTCTCTCCCTGTTTGGCAAACATTTCCTACACCTGTTCCCGCCGTATGTAAGCAGATTCATTTCCGCCCCGCGGAGCAAGACCTAATAAATACATTTTTTCTACTCCGCGTTTTGCGCCTGCCTTTTCTTTTTCTTTTGCTCTGAGCGAAATTGAAAGTGGGTGGCGCTAGTTGCGGCTGGGGGTTGGGGTGATTACCAGCATGTGGCGTGCTTCGCTCAGAGGGTACAAGTTATACATAACATCTTCACTAAATCTATTCAATAATTCCCATATTTTCAATGTCTGCTATTGTATTAAATAACCGTGTTCAGTGAATCGTTTGAATCCTGTAGTCGTGGTATTCACTTGTTAGTTTTATTTGTAAATGTTTTCCCATGGGGTTGTCAGGAAGAGCAATAAACAAGTGCACACATTTACATAGTAAGAAATATTTTCCATATATATTTTTTTATTTTCATCTTATAATTTAGTAAAATCTGAAATACATGTTACAAATCAAATGATTTTTAACCACTTAGTTAAATATTTAAAAAAAACTAAGTGAAATTATTGAATTTCAAATTATTTCAACCTATACATTCAGCACATTGATAAGGCATCTTAATTATTTTAAGTTTCTTTACTCTTTTTTATTTAAATTTGATTTTAAATATACATTTAGACTTTACGGCTCGCCTCTATGTATATTTGTTTACAACGCCGTTATATTATACCTACAAATGAAATTGTGGCAAGTTTGCATTGATATGAATATAAATACATCAATGTAATTAATATAAATAGTAATATAGATATCTTAACAATTTCATGACTTATATATGTAACGTGAACATGTAATTATGTGTCTGTATTTTTATGGTAATAATAAATGTAAAAAATCAAAGGCACTGACTGCATCATAATTTCAGCATGTACATTTAGCCTAAAAGGCCAACTGATAATTATTTCGCGGCTCAATATCACAAAATTGTACGTCCCTGTTGGAGATGCCAGAGTATCAGTGTGTCGCACGCAGCATCCGAGGAATTTCTTAATAACGGAAGACGAAGACGGCGCCACGGTTGTGTGATTCCCCCATCGTCTTCTTCATGTTGTTTATTAAGTCTGTCTGTGCTCACTGGTCCGCCTATTCTATACATTTTTAAGCTTAGCCGAATTTTCCGTTGACACCGTGCTACACCCACCGATCTGCTGGATTATCTCGACGAGATTTTGTGCCGGCAAACAGTAGTACACTTATCGGATTCTTCATTCGGGTTCAGATTGTTTTCGAACCCTTCCATAATACATAATTAAGCACTGAGTGGGACAATAGCCCTGTACCGAATTCAACTAGGCATGTGCCACGTGCATATTCTCAAATAATAATTTTCGAGTTTATTACAAAGATCGCATTGACTGCGTAAAACTTTCAGAGCTCCAGGGCTTTCCAGACGATTTAACCATCCGTTTGTAAACTTCAAGAAACTTTTGCTTTTACTGCAGGTAAGTATGTATATTTTACAGAATAATATATGAAAATTACATGAACTTTATGTTTGGTAAAAAAATAGTTCAAAAGCGTACTTGCGACTTGAACAATGTGGCTTTTGAAAAAGCAACCTATTGGCACTTACAGGGGCCTTGGCTATTATCCTCACTTTGACGGTTAAAAAATCAATTAAATATTTAGGAGAACAAAATATACCATTGAAATACATATGTCAAGAAATCCCTTTGGTGTTTCATAAAAGTACCCATTTTTTTTTTTATTAAAGTACAGAAATCTTAATTAAACTATTTCATCAATTTAAGCTATTAGAGTATAGGATGATATGCAGTTACTTAGTAGGGACCGTAAATTTTTATATTTTGTCAAGTTATAAGACGTTTTATTTTTCTTTTAGGCTTGTATAAAATTTCGTCTGTGTTTGACATTTTTCACAAGGTCTGTCGATTTGTGCAAGTGCACGTATGAAAGATTTCTTTACGTAATAAATTTTTCTTTGACCAAGTAAAACTATGTTATCAAGTTATTCTTTTTTGCTGAAACTCGAAGGCTTGTGGGAATCTTTGCTTCGTATTTCATTCACAGAGGCTTTGATAAAATGATACTGACGTATCGTTTCCCCATACTGTGTTCTGAAATACGAGATGCAAAAGGTGCATTTGCGATACTATTGAAAGCTACGCGTAAAAATGCCCATTCATGTAAAATATGCTTACTCTTCGAATATGTTGGTAACATTTTATGCTATTTTAATTTAAAAAAATAAACATATGTGATTCGGTTTTTGTGTTACTGTTTCTATTTTACTCTATTCGCTAATATAGTTGAATGCATATTTTTTAATTTTTAGAATCTGTCATAATATTTCAAAACAACTATTTAAAAATGAATGTTCACATATTGATCAATCATCAGTCGATAATCGTACATATTCATTAAAATATATTTGGCATTTCCATGATAGTATCTTTGTCGTATAGCTGATTATGTAAAACGGAACGAATCGGAGTCATTGATAAGCAATAAATACATGAATTCTATTGCACATTTCGATTACTAAATTTAAATATCGGAGATCAAAACGATTATTATTCAGCGATCTGCGAGCGACCCAATGATTTGTTCATTCAAATTTACATTTTATTATAATTAAGTATTAAAATGCTATTCCTGCAGCAGCCTATCGATTTGAAATTAATTATTACTCTAATATTTCCGTGAATCGTTTATTTGATAAAATATTTTTTACGGCTAATAATTATGTATTTAATTGCCTGTCTGTATGACGAATGTAAATCACTCGCATATAATATCAATTTACATCATTTATGTAATATTATGTTTTACCTTTCTTTCATGTATATGGTTTCTTTTCATTTAATAATATTTCGTCTCATGAAAGTAAAACCTTCTTTGAAAATTGTCATTATATTTATTTAACTTAAAACTGCATGATACAATTCTTTCTTGCACTATTTACTCATCACAATTAATAATAAATTGAGTGTACAGTAACATTAGTTTATAGTGAAGTGAGTGTAAGCAACTGTGGCTAGATTACAAAGCACCTAGGTAGTAATTAGCTGTTTCCAACTTCAGTTATTTGTTTTATTTATTTGTTAAACGCATCCACAGTTTATGTGTTACGTAGTATTCATGAAATTGCCGAGTATATGACATTTAAACTTCCAATGTCATAGAACAACGAAACTACTATAGATAATGCTGGATTGATTGCGCTGGTTAAAGCAAGTTTATTTTCTTGTCTACATATTTGTTATTTAGTATTGACTATTGAGTTCAACCTGCGTAATTAACATTACCGATTGAGGGTGCTCGGAATTACAGACTTCTAAACCCAAAATTATTTATAATTGGCTCACTTGACAGTTTACCTTTCGGCACCTACACTGTTTCAGGCTGTATGTATTATACAAATTTGTAAATTATATCATAATTATTAATAATAATACGTGGAAGAGCTTTGAAAGCGGTATCAAAGTTTCTATTTGTGTGTAGTTATATAAATATATACCGAATCTTTACGAAAGAAAAATTAAAACATAACTAACAAATATCAATACATGTAACATAGTAAATTTTGTTGTAAATACACTAAAATGTCGCGTGTGTATACATTTCAAAAATACCGGGTTAATAGGCAAAGTGTTCCAGTTTCGGCAGTCCAAGACATCGCAAACAAATAGCATTCCAGTTTTTAACCCTTCATCAATCGCCGGTTGTCGCGTTATTCGTGCCTCTTACCAATCCGCGTAGCTCGGGTGGCATCTGATGAATTTCAATAATGCTTCCCGATTTTTCGAACCCGTCGACCCGCCGCCTGCGAAATTTGTTCGTAACACCATGTTTTTTTTGTACATCTGGAACTAAATTAGATACATGGTTTAATCTTTTATGGTGACCGTACCCATCATACTGTTTATTTTCAGGTGTTTCTATCTATAAACTGAAATCATAAAATATAATATTTTTTTAAATTCTTTAAAACATTCTTTCTTAAATGTTTTATTTTTAAAAAAAATCTGTAAATTAATAATCTAAACCTAAATTTTAACATTAATTAAAATATCATCTTATATATCACATACAATTATCCTGTTGGCGAAAATGAATCTAACTATCCAATCTCAGTTAAAGGAGAAAATTGAATAATCACAATAAAAATAATTATTTTTATTATATAATTTTTAATATTATGATTTAATATATAAATTATTATACATTTTTTGGTCTTTCAATTCAAGTGGGGTGAAAATTCATTCATGATTACGTGTTACGCAACTGTATGCTATCTTGATAACTTAAATGGGTTATCAAAATTGGTAAAATACATAAAGTGTGCATTTATAATTAATTTCATTAATGTTACGTGTGTTTAATTATAAAATAATCAAATTGTATGGCATTCCTATCCAACACGCACGCCCATCCGAAATCGTCTTTCGTGCTGGGGTGACGATATTAATTCGTGTATTGAGCAATTTGGGTCCAGCTATGTGCGCTCTTCGTTCCCTGCTGCTCGCATGCGATTGATGGATGGCATTCCTCGAACGCCGTGCACCAGTTTAAAAAAACCGACCGAGACATTTCAAAATTCATTTAATAAATATTCCCCAGTGTGTGTGTGTACCATGGCGATAAAAATACCTCGAATACGATTTTAATTTCAATGCCATGGTAACTTTTAATTAGTGTTGCAATTTGCTGTGATTTTTCATGTAAGCGATTTAAATCAGAGGTATTTTTTTTGCCGCGTTAAACGAAATAAACAGGGACTTGGGGTGTTTCACCACGATGGTCATATTGCTTTGCAAATCTAGAGACCGATTTTTATCTAAAATAAATGCTGACATAATTCATCATAACTACAATATAGGGATTCAGTGCCGTTATTGAATATGTTTAGTACACTTTATACACGTAGAAAATGATGCCTTTTTACCAATTTTTTTTATCTCAAAATAAATTATCTATTTAAAAAAAACATTTTTTTCATGAACAATGTTATGAATAGGTGTTGTATTTCATCATTAGAAAAGGTCAAGTCAAACAAGTTTAACGAACTTGTTTGTTCGACAGTCTATTATTACAAACGATATCAAAATAAATTTTCTTTGTGCGACATAGTATTTATTATAAGCAGGTTTCATCAGTGCACTTCATCCGAGCGCTAACAGTTATTTACATTAAATTATTTTACCTTAACTTTAACTATATCGGTAATATTCGTCCAACGCCGAGTGGTGCAACCCTTGTACCAAATGAAAATTATTTTCACATTGACGTTATTAAGGTTCTTTTGCTACGATCGTAATTCTGTTTTATTACAATTTTTGTAATCGGCCTAAAATTAACAAATTATAATGTCGAATTTTCGTTAAACACTTTATGATATTTAAGTTTACTTCCACGGGGAAGGAGTAGATAATTGAACTGGAATTATTAGATAAACTGAAATGAACTCGGGTGAAAAACGATAGTTTACAATTGGTTTCAAAACGCTACATTATTAATCAATGTTACCTACTAGTTATGGTTAAATTTTTCATAAACTTTCTTTTGAAATTTCACGTATCGCAGTATAAATATCACATAACTTTTCAGTATTTTATCTACTTGGGATAGCGTAGGTAATGTTTTCATACAGAAACGAAGCCTTACGTAAGCCAGTACAAACGATCCATTTACTAAATGGATTCCGCCGATACTACACACATACTTAAGTTTTTCGCTCTGAAAACTAAAATACAGATTATTATTACCTTACGAGCGAACTTTATATGTATGGTTGCGAAAATGTTTTTTCCATTCGGCGGCCTTAAGTGCCCTATTTTGTTTCCGACTTATGATGATTTTTTTCCCTTTAGCTTCTGGCTCGATCTGATTGTTATGGAAAATGAAAACCACTTAGCTGCCGTTTTAGATATTATATCCGTGGGGAGTTGTGGAAAGAAGTCAGATGTAAGTAGTTAACAAAAATTATTGACCTTTTAGGATGGAAAAGTTAGAGATAAGTACAACCACCGAATATAAGTAACTGCGAAATTTGCTTTATTTATCGACGTCGCTTTGATAAAAATATTATATTTCAGTTTTAATATTTTACAGTACCACGTAATTAATAAATTGCGTAGCCAGTCATGAAATCTCTGAACTTCTTAAACAGTATGCTTGCCAATCCACGCATATTTTGTCAGTTCTCTAAATTTTCAATAATGAAATTCCTATAAATCTTTCTTTGGTGTATGTAAAATACATGATGATGTACGTAGTTGGTATATATTTTTTGCTGGTATTGCACGATATGAGTTTGTTGTTTAGGTGGACAACACGTTGCTCGATTTTTTCCCTTTCGTAAATTGCTCATCTTTTTTCGAATAAATGAAGTCTTTTTTATCTAAATATAAAAATAAAAGAAAACGTCAAAAAATCTGTTGAATTGTTTAAATATTCTGTATATATTATACTGAAACAGAAATAAATCATTTTTGTTGATACCATGTATGATGAATTGTAGCATCAACGGTGACTATTTTTTTATTTTCGAATTTACTAAAGTGCGTAAAACGTGTATGCGAAATTATTGCAAACGACATCTTGACTTTTTTTACAAAACCCGACCAAGACGCGTGAGACAAAGCGAAGACTTCATCAATCTCTTTGTCTGCGTGTGGCTTTTTGTCACCTTTTTTCCATTCAGCTTCTTTATTGTTGCGAATAAGAAGTGCTATCATAGGGAATTATTAATAACTTAAGTTAAATATTTTGTTTTTCTTTATACTGTTTTATTCAGTCGCATTTTCACAGTAATTTATTGTCATTTATCACAAGCACCTTCGTGTCGAAAGTAGCTGTCTTATTTTACCGAATCCTTTACACGCTGAGTACGTACATTCACTCAGGTGGCTTAAGTACCTGGTAGAACTCTATTTCAAGCAAGTGAATATTTTTTATTTGATTTATATTTAAAACACATACTATATAAGTTTTTAAATGATTTATAGTGGCATCACAATCACCATTGTTATCGAAAAACACAATAATTTGTGGTGGTCTAATTCAACCCTTGGAAGTTAACACAATATTATAATGATTACACTTACTTAATTGTGTCTATGCTTGTTTGAAATGTTGTATTAATATTATATTCAACAAAATCTCTTCCCTTTGTGGCCGAGAGGTTATTGTGTGCGCTTCGAAGTCGGACGTTACGGGTTCAACTCCCGTAGCCGCACGATATTTACGAAAAATTAAGATACCAGACAAAAAATGGAAGCCCAGCAATAATTAGCAGAAAATGAATTCTTGTGAGTTTTTTTGAGGGAGTTCGATCGATATATTGCATTTTCTGTTGCGATTATCTTCATACTGTTGAAATCCACGTGTTCGTCATCAAAATTTGAGTGTGATTGAATTTTACAATTTACCAATTGAACAGTGTTATCAACTTAGCCACGGCTAACGCAACAATTATCGTAAAATAGCCCTAAACTTTCGACCCCAAGTCGAGGACAGACAAAATAAAATGTTTCTATTACAGTTTGAAACATGTAGTTTACTGCCGTAGTGAAATAGTTGATGCCGACCAATTAAACAATAATTTTATTTGATTGCAGCAATTTTTGAAGAGTTCTCGCGATCTCCGCGGACTCATTTTCCCATCGCATCGCCTCAGGAATGTTTCACAATTTGCAACTTAAAATAATTACTGCTGAGGGAATTTTGACGCTTAGTTTCTGTATATACATTTTTTTCTTTTTTGATTAATGACCCACAGATTAGCAAAAGTATATATATTATATTTAGTTCTCTGCGAATAAACACCAGTTTCGAGTCAATATACTCAATTTCCAGCTCATCGTCAAATATAATTACTTCTTAGAAGTATATTAGTGTACTAGCATGACTATATATACAATAATATAAACATTTTTTTCATGGACTGAATTACGTTATGTTTTTTTCAAAAGTATTTTTCAATATCAGTACAAGAAAATATTATTAAACTAACATCTTCAAACGAATTGTTATTCCTAAACCAAGTTTTAGGAATAACAATTTGTTTTATATCCATTCGTGGGAAAACACTCTCAGCCGTAGAAAAAGCCTCAGTCCGAATAAAAAAACATCCCCGGCGTTTTATGTCCACCTCCACCCCCATCTCCTTGGGGGCGTACCTGTTTAGAAAGCCTAAGAGATTGCAAACAAAAAAAGAAAATATTTTAATAATTTTAACTGCAGTGCTTTTAAGATGTTGTTATTATGATGGCCGAATAGCTACTAAGCCCTCCCCGAAATATTATTCATTTTAAATTGAATTTTCAGCCTTATTTGCATACTTACCTTTTTCCACAGTAGCGCGATATATTATTTTCAGCCATGTGACATGGTCGTGCAGAGGTGGGTAGAAATTCTGAAACTTGAATAAAATAATTCCCAAATTGTAATCTCATTCACAAAACGTTTAAAATGTTCAACTACTCGCTGAGTAATATATTGTAGCTCAGCTTGTAAAAAATAATTAAATACTAATTTTACAGAATATTCAATTCATACTTTTTCCAATTTAATTTTTTTGAGTTTGCCGAACGCTAAAAATTTCAAGTTACGTGACATTTAAAATTATCTCATAAACATTGATCTCACATATGGAAGTTTACCAGTTTTAAATAATTTAAAATTTAAAATCAATTTCCATCAAGCACCATCAGTCGAAAATATTAATCATAAACATTCGTTTCCCTTAATATTTTTACTATTGTTAATATATTTACTCTTTGATTTCTTCTAGTATTGGTGACGAAAAGTTATCATATTATGTGCTGACCTCTCTCTCGAATCCAATGTACAATTTACTTTCTACTATTACTACTACAACTACTTCCGTTTTTTTCTATTGTTTGCGATTTTTTCTTCGTATTTTTCTGTCGATCATTCCCATTATTATATATATTTTTAACAAAATAATGCAGCTGCAGCCACACATATTTTTAGATTGTTTTCGGATATTCTACTACTAATATATTTCTGCCTATTTAATCAGCCATCGCTGCTTACTTCTTTGTAGGATCTTAAGGGTGATCGCTGCGAAACACACTTTTATGTAAACATTCGTCAATATAATTCTAGATACTTATTTCCTATTTTTCATTTTAGTTTCTTTTGTGTATTAAATACACGAACAGAAATTAGCTAACCGATTTCATGATTTGATGTATAATACTCAATATTATGTACTCTTTGTTGTACGGGGACGACACTGCGGTACCCTATTGTGTTATTTTTCACGACGCTTTCCTCTCATTCTTTTCTTTTGTGATAAATGTTGGCGAATACTTTTTTTGCGCGTATTGCCGCCCCCCTTAAGAGTAATTTAAAAGTTTTCCTCTCGCCTCTGCAAATGTGAAAATGTGGAGCACGTTCTTCGATACGTTAGCGCCTCAGTTGGCAAAGTTTGCGAACAAAACGCACAGCACGACGAGCATCCAGCGCACGCACACACGGTGATAATAATAATAATATTATGGTGTCAAGTAGTCATCGTCGACGCAGACCACCCTTCTTGCGCCATGTCGCGAGCGGTGCGCCAAAGTTACTTCAATTTCGTCATAAAATCCCTATCACAGTTCTTGGGATACTACCGAAAGAAGGCGTATATAGTACCCTATATATGTTTACTAGTATTTTTATATGACGCAATCTGATGTATATATTATCGAAGTCGTCATAGTGATTTCAGATCTTGGTTTTCACGTCGTCAATAGTACTTGCATTGCAATATTTACTATTTATTTGCATTATAAACGAATTGGGATTAGAAATAATAATCTACTCAATTATACGTCAACAAATATTATCTTATTGTCGGGATATCATCAAGTGTCGCCGAGAACTTACTTGAAGATTAAATTTATAAATGTTTTGTATACGATTTATAAGTCTTTATATAATTTAGATAGATACGTGCGTCCTTAGTATTTCTTTTGTAAATATTTATGCGCATTTATTGCTAATGGTAATATATTTCACAATTGTCGATTGCAGATGTCTTACAATTTACAAAAAAATGTAGCTATGTCGTGCAGAAGTCGTATTTTTTCTGAATTATCTGTTCTCAATTTTCGACTTCGTTATTTTTATAGCTTACCAACAGAAACATCATTTCTGTCCGCTGATATATTTTGTTTACACTCTTTTCGTCAGAAAGTAATAATGTTTTTTTTTTAGAAAACAATATTCAAGATTATAAATATCTTTCGTGAGATCAACCGTTTCATCTATTGATCGGCGACGTTAATAGAAAATTCTGTACGCAAATACCGTAAGGGGAAAATATAAATAAATAAACATACACGATATATGTCGAAAACACATAACAACTTGCTCATGTTCTCTCTTAGTAAATCGCGTTTGGCATTTAAATATTTATTTATATACGTGATCGAAAAATAAATACCTACTATGAGCATTTCGTAATAAAGTATGAGAATGTGGGGCGGGTTTCCGGAATTTTTGAAGCCCATGTGAGCCATCCAGGCTTCTTCACATGGGACTGTATTACGTCTGATATTATGCTGTCGACATTTGTTGATAGTAAGCGAAATTTAATGCATACTCATGCATTCTTTACTCGATGATTGATGTCGAAAATGTTTTATATCTTCTACTATATTATAGACACTTAAATTTGAAATCATTTCAACGATGCTAGTAATGAAATTCATCATCATCATTAACCATGTTCGCTCCCAAACTGGAGCATATGGATCTACACATTATCAAGATA
>JAGVSQ010001137.1:0-31241 GCA_022683975.1 Rhyacophila evoluta | reverse complement strand
CGAAAGGCAAAACCCGGGTCGCTAACAGTGATCTCACATATGGAAGTTTACCAGTGCAAATAATTCAAATATATTTATACTATATAATCATTTTTCACTATTATAGAAGGGAAAATATATTCATAGGAATTATTTGAATATTGCACTAAAGTCAAATCTTGTTTTTAGCTTCATATTAGACTGTGCCAATTCATCTGTTCTTCAAAATAACTTAATGCTGTAGAGGTATAATAATTTGCATGCAAAAATTATTTTTATAAAATGTAGATTCCGAAAAGGTGAAAGATAATTTATATATTATATATACAACTATAATAAATTTATGTATTATGAATGTTACGTTGAATATTTTCTAGTATTAATATGTAATATCACCATTACAAGCAAATAAACAACCCACAAAAACAGACTCGGCCAAGTTTAATATGAAGCTTTCGATATGTGCTGTAAGTTTTATAATATGTAGGTAATTATCAAATATTTATGGACCATGTACATAAATATAGTCAAAATTATTGATAATAATATTCATCGAGCAATTTTGGTTAGTAAATTTACTAAAAAGAAACATAAATAAATTCAACTCAAAACTTGAAAGTTTTTTCATGATTTAGTTACAACCGTTTAAGGCCTTGCCACACTGGACGCGATCTGTTATGATGCGATTGGTTGATTTATGTGGTGAGATGGCGCATACAGCTAGATCGCGTTTAATTTGCCAGAGCCTTTAGTGGACACTACTTTTTTTTTGTATTTGTGACCTATATATCGACAGCCTGACATTTTATTTATTGTGTTGTATGTCCACGGTTTTTTCAGTTTTACCATAAACAAATATTGAATGTTTTCAATAATATATAACTAGGATAGGTGCTGTGTTCTTTCTTTACAACTATTAACGATTTTTAATTATGCAAACACTTTACTATTATATTTTCATTTATGTTTTTAAGACTTCTTCCGGAGATGAAGGTACGAAATGAGAAGTAAACTGATTAATTACCGACTAGTTTTAATAATTTCACTGCTCATGTTTATTCTGTGTATACATCGTAAAATAGATTCAATTTTAAACATTATGACTGTTAACATAATAATACTCACATTAAATATAGATATGTTTGTTGGGTGACATTCTTTATGTTATTATTATGACAACATGCATTCTGTCAAATAAATCTGGATTGTTGAATCTATTATTTTACGTTTCTAGAATAAGTATGAGTCCTTCTTATACAAATTATTAACAATTGTAAATACCAACAAAAGTATTTGATCACTTAATACCCTCCCTACACATTGTTCAACATAATCTAATTGAAAATTTCTAACCTTGCACTTCCATTTCTGCCTGTTTATTTTTGGTTTTGTCTATTATGTTAATTACTGCTTATGATTTTTCTCTATTTTAGGTTTTTAACACTTCTAACACAATTGCCATACCATTTAAAACATATTACCATGCTATACACCAATTTGTTTAAACAAAATTTATTTTCGAAACAAATCGTTATAAATGTCATCTGCCGCTTTTCACATACCTTTTAGATTCACTAAATAAGCGACAATTTCATACAAGTTTTTAGTTCTGAATCAAATGCTATTTGTACTAATTTTTGGCATAGATAATCACTTTATTGCAATTGAAAGTTATCTTTTGCAACATGGTTTATTTAGAAATATTAAAAATGCTAATACGGCATAAATATTCTGTTTAATTTGTTACCCACCTTCATATTTTATTTATTTTTACTTAGTATACGGTAATTTTAAGTAAATTATATTTACACGTTTTTGAAAAAAGGTTATTTTAGCTTTGCAAAAATTATTTAAGCTATTGCATATCTAATTATTTTATAAAAATGTGTAAAGCACACTTTCAATTATCACTTAATTATAGTAACACATTCGAATATATTTATCACAATGCAATTTGAATTTATGAACATTATAAAATTTAATACACTTATATTACTGAAGCATTTAAATCACTTTTCTTTAAATATTTTATTTTGGCAACCACATAATTCCACATTCAACACAAATGTCACATTAGCAAGATAGATTATGATATATAGGAGTTTTTTTTATAATCAATCAAATTCAGTTGCGTACATGTATTGAAATTTAGTTTGGTGGCAATATTACCCATTTAATAACTGCTTACATTTTGACATTCACGTTATTTCAGCTGATAACCTTAAATCTACACATTTTTATTTCTTGTTTCACTATTTTTTCTGTTAAAAACACCAAATTAAAGGGATGAACAGCTTTATGGAAATCAATTTTGACCTCAAATTATTTGAAATTTATGTAGACTTCTTTACAGATCATTCTTTGTGACCCAGCTTTTGCTTTATGGTGAATGTGTCATGTATATTATATATTTCAGAGTATTTATTTATATATATACTCTGAAAAATGTGTAAAAGGGAAAACTGGGTTGCAAATAATATTTATTCTAGAATTTGAGAAATTTTAAATACTTTAGAGGCTGAAAGATAAACATTGAATGTGCATATTAAATGTATGGTATATGAAGATATTACTATTCTAATTGTCACAAATTATTTCTCCAGACTAGCACAGTGACAGTTCCGGCCGGTACAGATCCAAAGACGATCTTGGAAATGTTTGAGAGGAACCGCACCCCCCTCACAGCGCCGCTGGCACGAGACGACACCGAGACAGAGACTGTCACCATTACCGAGACACATTAGTCGATGCGCCTTTCCGATATCAGCATTTATACAATCAATCTATCTACATACCTTGTCCATTTATTTCAATACAGATTGCAGAATATTTGTTATAAGCGTGATTTATTTTCTAGATAGAAAACTTTATAATACACATATATGTTCAATTATTATACCAGCGTAAGAATATTATTTAATAACTTTTGCTTAAATCATGCAACTCCATTTTTACGAGTAATGTTCAAATAAGTGACTTAATTTGATTCATGTATACATTATATTTTGATGATGTAGATGGCTATTTCATAAACTAGTAAATACTTTGTCTTTTCTATGTGCCAGGTAGCCTTATTACTGGGCAGTAAGGACAAGATTAATTTTCTAAAATGTTAAAGAATAGTCATATCTTTTTGCATCTGTGATTTGTCATTTAGGCAGCAAGGAGAATCAATAAAATGTACATAATTAATTATCTGGCCAATGCAAAGAGATTGGTATTATTATGTAAAACATTGCTTAGTTATGCCTTTTAATAGATGCCCTAAATGCCTAAATCATCACGACATTTATGAATGTATTATTTTTATTAAACCCACATAATTGTAAATTGTGTATGTGCCAATTTGTTGATATAATAAGGCTTGTTGCATATTTTTAATTATCTTTTCTTTTCAAAGATTCTACGTATTGTGTTTTGAAATAAATCCAACATTAAATGTATTTCACGTCTTAAAACGAATATTGTATCTTGTTTTGATCTATACTTTATTTTTATTGCAGTGTGTTTTTGTAACTCAAAATGCATAATGTAAAAAATTGAAAATAAATCTCTAATTTGTATGGATTTATGGACAACGTATTTCTCTTATTTGTATGCCTAAAAATATGATTCAACGTAAAACGCTACTCCACCGCCATAGTGCAAGAAAAAATAAACAGAATTGTTGCACATTCATTTTCAACGTGGACTAAATCTTTGCCTATGCTCTTAAAAAGAAGTGATATTTTTGCATAGCATTTTTACGCGTTACAATAATTTACATAGAGTACTTTGTAAGTAAGATTTGAAAATATGTGCATTTTGTTTTTTTTTTTTAAACTCAGTTATAACAACTTTACAATCCGTGCCGCCGAAGCATATTATGCGGAATCAAATAATGTATAAAATAAAAAAGATGCAAAAAAATACTGGTGAACGCTATTGAAAAAGACACCTGTGTCATAAAATCCAATATGGTGGTGTTTAACAATCGTTTTTACCTCTCAAGTTATAATTTTTATGAATTTGTGATTTTAAGCTAAGTCATAAAGTCAAAAACTTTCATTTCTTCTATCTATTTTTTATTGTGCTGGTGCCTACCAGGCTTTCTGCAGATCTTACATTCACATAATCATGAATATGAGATTTGTGTGACTTCGGTGTCAATTCCTCCTGAATAGTTCCCTCGGGTATTATTCAAGTGTTTTATTCTGATAATATTATCAGATTCAGTTTTATTGACTTAATTTTGATAATGCTATCAACAAACTGTTTTTTGTTCTTCATTAAAGAGATTTATAAATGATTTTTTTTTAATTGAGGTACACGATCACGTATTCAACATTTTTTTTATTTACTATCAGATGTTAAATGGGCGCCATATTGGTTTATAAGTCTTTGTTACTTCTCAATTGTGTTGCCAGATTGAATGTCGATTGTTTCCTTACAGCTTTGCATGATGTATGTGTTCACGATTTCCTCTGTATTTTTATTTACCATTAAATGAGATTCTTGTATTATTAGAATCGTTAGTGTGCTTAAAAATGAAGTGAGCGGTTCGGGACATTTTAAAACACCATACAATTTTAGTTAAGTGAGTCAGACAGTCTTTGACTCAACTAATTTGATGGTAGCTTTTGTACGTTTTTTATATCACCCCGCCTTAATTAATCTGGTATGCTAATTTTATATTATATCCACTAAATTAAATACCAGGCATTTTTATCATAATGATAAAAATATATAAAATAGTGTATACATTTGTTTTTGTATTTTTAAATGAATATTATATTCTGTAATCTTTAATTACCCCATGGCAGCCATTAAATTTTTGTTTTACAATTATAATTATTTTTGAAACAATGCTACTTTATGTTCGAACGTTTTTATTTTTTTAGAGTAAGTAGCTTTAATTTTTAAAAGTATGTTTTTTTACACAAATTTTATTATTTTTAGATTATAGAATATTATCAATATCAACCATCCAACTGAAGTGATAATTACATTATACATTTTGCCTTTTTTATAATTAATAATGAATCACAGAAAATAATATTACGCCAATTTTTTTATACCTACAAAATTAGTAAAGTATAGTAATAATCATCATTTAATAAATACTGTTGTGTCATTCATTATATTTAATGTTTTAGCTTTATATTTTTTTATGTTTCATCATAATATATTGCTACTTCAACAATATTACAAGGTTTTATGTTACTTTTTTAAATATTTTTTTAATGTTACCAGTGTCATATGATTATATTGTATATACGCTTACCACTTCATCTAATGTCATCAGCTATCATCAGCTAGAGTCAATTCATTATTTAATGAAAGCCACTCAATCTATTTTGGCTTTTGCTGCTTTAAATATCCGGTGACCCTAATCATTTTGTCCATCTAGCTGTTTTTACTGTGATCCAGATTTCATTTTGAGCATCATCCTCTTGAGTACGACTGGATGCAAAGCCACGTATTAGTCATTTGGCAATCTCTTGTGAGTTGGTGTCTTTAACAGTTCTTTAATGATATCCCCACCACTCATCTTTTCATGCTGTGTTGGACTTCTCTTATATGGAGGATCATGTGTCCATCAGCAGCACACGTGGATGGAACACGCTTTAATTTACATATATTTTACAATAAATTTTTGAAAGTGACAGCTTATAAAGTAACATACAACTTTGTAACATGAAATAATCTATGTGTTCAAAATGTAATTTGAATGTACGAAAAAAAATATTATTTACAATGTATCTTTAATCATTACGTTGTATTTTGTGTTTAGTCATATTTTCATTTAAATCGTAGCATAATGTATATTCAACTAAAAATCATTTCAATCAATCTACATAATCATTCTTTTGACATTACATATATGAATATTAATTATCTTTATATTTTGAATTGAATACAGTTGGCTATTAATTTTGTATCCTTTAATTAAATAGTAATCCATATATTCGTGAAATTGTTCAGGTAAATTTTATTCTCTTATTAAATTTTAATTTCAATAATGAATGATATTTATTATTTAAAAAGTGGATTTGATCTCAAAATAGATACATCAATACTACACTAAATAATAAAGAGAAAATAAAAGTCTATTTGACAATGTTGCCGCTAATGATTGATTAATTACACTAAATTTTTACTGAAGAATATTTGTAGTATATTTGATTATTTCTTTTAAATTTGTCGACCGAGACTGTATTTTAATTTATTCGAAAGAAATATTAATTTATAAGTAAAATGAAAAATAGAATATTAATATAAGAAGCTATTGAAAATATTTTTATGAGATTCAAAATAATTTTCATAACACCATTTTTTTTTTAAATTAAATATTCTAGAGGTCCTTGTCTTGTCTTGATCTTAACTGTTTTTGTTATTATCTCTCATAAATAGATCGAACAAAAATATCATTTATCGTTACGGCCATATTTCTTTTTTCTTTGATAATGGTATTAAAATTGTGTTAAAATAAAAATCAATATATTTTTGTACGTACTATCACTTTTTTACCATTTTATTGGTTAATTTACTCTTTTCATCACATTCCTTCATAATGCTACTATTTTATTCATTTCATTTAAAAATTATGTGTACAGTCACTATATTATTATTATTATAAGGTTTTTTTTACAAAATAGTTACTCCATGCTTTTAATTTTTAATCATTTCAATTTAATAAAATATTACCACTATTGAAATATGTCTTCTATTTCTCCCAAGAATGGCAACTGTTAATCAATGATTCATTGTCTTTTTAATACATATGTCCCATTCACTTAATGAAAATAGTTTAAATTTATCCCCTTCCTAGGTAGGTATTTTTTATTGTTTGATATATTTATAAGCGAATTTTTATTGAAATGTAACACAATGTAAGTTTTTATCATGACATTGTTGAAAGAAAAAAATGAAGAAAACCACAATTATTATATTGTTTTTATATTAACATTGTCACAATAAAATAAAAGTCTATTTCTGACAATTACATATTTTCTTCAAGCCTTCCTCTATCTTTTCCTGTCACTTTTCATTATAAGTAGAAGTCGATTATAAAGCGTATTTGGATAGACCACAGGACTTTATTATTTTAAAGTGTCCAGTGTACAAAGCACACATTGCACACCGGGGTATGTTAAAATAGATCTTAAAAGAAATATATAATGAAACTTTTATTAGATTAATGGGTTAATAACAACAAAGATAAAATAATCTGTCACACTCTAACAAATGAGGACATAGTTGAAAAAGTAACTAATAATAAAAAAAATTTAGAAAAAGTCAATAAAAACGTAGAATATAAGAAGTCAATTGATGTTCCAGCATATGGAGAAGCAGTGCAAGGGTTAGTTAGGTACTGCAAGTTGGACCGCTAGAGGTACAAGATACCCAATAGAAAACATATAAAAATAATATAATAAATAATAATCAAAATTTTGGACAATTCGTTTATACCCCAGGTCAGATATACCCTTCTATTGGGACTGCCACTGTATTGCTGTTAACACATCATATTTATTCTCCACCTGAATTGTATGATTACATATAATATTATTAGCAAGTTCAAGGTATGAATGACCAGGCTTAATAACCTGTTCAGTCACACTGCCAATACCAAGGATGTTGAATTTTGCTCCAATCGTGGTACAAGCCAATGGCTATACATATAATATATTTACTAAGTTTTAGATATTTGTGTAATTAGAATATGACTTCTTGTATAATAACTGGTAG
The DNA here is from genome assembly GCA_022683975.1 of Rhyacophila evoluta. Taxonomy (NCBI): domain Eukaryota; kingdom Metazoa; phylum Arthropoda; class Insecta; order Trichoptera; family Rhyacophilidae; genus Rhyacophila; species Rhyacophila evoluta. Next base: position 23,531 of record JAGVSQ010001137.1, on the reverse strand, counting down.
TCGAAGGACGAAGGCAATGTGTGACAATTTCAGAATGGATGTGTAGAAGTATTTAATAAAAGAATTTGACGATTTTTAAATAGCATAACAACAATATATTTGTTCAGCGAAACCATAATGAATACATAAAAGACTTTCTTCAGAGATATCTATGCACAGTATTAAAGAAACAAACCATTCACGTTCTGTCATCCCATAAAAATATTTAAAAAGTTAAATTACTATAATGTAGAAAACTAAAACAAGTCCGTGTTGCCAACACAGGTTAATAATAATAGATTTATCAGTTGGTATTGGACGACAGATTCAGAATGGTTTTCACAGAATATCCTTCCTAAGAAATATAATTACATTAACAGTTTGATATTGTACACCCTCATATTATCATTTAGATGAAAAAAATCAATGGATATATAACGTCTTCAGACAATCCTCATCACAATTGATCAACACCAGATTCATGCACATGCCGAAACCCCACAATTAATATTTTTATATTTACAATGATACACACACATGAATCGGTTTTAATAGTTTTATTTTGCAATGGTATTCAAGCCCAATATATTAAAATCCAATCACACAGTTGTTATAATCCATTTTCTATACTATTCATTTCTGGTACTATGAAGGGCGTTTCATATTCGCTGCACCACGCAATACAACCGTTTAAGATCATAGGTGGACGATAAATAAAAAAAATTAAAAGTTTTCCCTTTTAACTACAATAATTTTATAGATAAAGGAAAAATTGCAAAATTCTCAGTCTTGACACTAACATGATATAAGCTGAAAATCGTATAATTTTTATAGTATTTTATTTTTAGATTAAAACCAATTTTGATTGAAAACAAACAGTACTGAAATAACTCCACATGTTTGGTATTAGTGATAGTGAGACAAGGCTAAAAAAAAAAAATAACAAATGTTTCACGGTTGAATCAGAAATAATTTTTAATACTCAAAAACTCAAATGAACGGATTGAAACCATTCAAAGTATTTTTGAATTACTTCTCAATGAATTATAACGTGCTGTGTCGGCATATTTCTTTTATAAATTTACACAAGATTCATCGGGCTGAACGCCATTGTCTTAATGCAATAAGGTGACAATTCCCCTGCTCATAATTCAACATTAAACATACACATCAAGGCAATCTCATACAGTGATGCACATACTTTCAATGAGTAAAATAACCATATCTACCACACACCTAATCATTACAATTTCATGCTTACAAACAATCCATAGATTTATAATTTTTATAACTGTGAAAGCATTGAACCAATTTCGGCAAGATCAGAGCAAGTATAATCAGATTTACCAGATTAAAAAAAATATATAAACCAGATTTTTTTAATTTTCACATCCAATATATTTGCTCTAATTATACATTTAATTGGATTTTAAATAAGAAATTACGCAGAAATAACAAACAGTAGACCGATCAAATATAATATCAATATACATATTCGGATTGAGTAAGATGATTAAAACCGATTTCCAAACGTTTACATTACGCACAATTAGTTTCAGTAATATTCTGAATGTATTATGAGAATTCATGAGCTTAAATTCAAACAATGATTTAAAAAAACGATTTTATTTATAAACTTATGACAAATCATTCTTACCATCACAATATTGATATAATATCTAATAACCTTGTACGGCTTTTTTATCCTGTATCAATTATGTTGATAGTTTGATGGTTTAGCACCTGAATTTATAATACTTAAATAATATAACAATGAAATATTGCTGAATTTGTAAACCTCTCATTGAAAACACGTCTTTTTCACACAATTTTTTAGTTCAGAATGTAAATTTATAAATATGGATTGTTAAAAAGTGAATGGGATTTGACCGGTCTACGCTTATAGAAAATGATGATTATCAGAATACAATAAATGTTAACTGTTTGATCCATGCTAAAGAACTAAGTACCATAATATAATTTACAGAAAGTTAGAGACCAAATTAATAAATATCATTATATAAAGTTTAACCTGTGACGCATGAATTATAATCATTTTAAAACAATTATAACTATCCTTCTAATATTGGACCAAATGAACCTCTACAGTGTGAATTAACGTATACTTTACAGAAGTTCTAAAATTTTGTGTAGATTCATATGTTCCAATTTTGGAATGGACATGCTTAAAAAATTTTGTCTTTGGTCACACCATTTAGTGCCACGTCTTTGACATAATTTGACAATTTTATCAAGATTAGCTATTAATAAATAGCCCACACTAGATAAATGTAATAATATAAGAAAAAATATTTGATGATTAATAGTAATGGAATTCTTAACAATGATATATCAACGGCAAAGTTTATTAAGATAGATAGTAGTAAACACACCAAACAATAAACCAAAAAATTAAAAGATTTCAGTAACTATTTTAGTATCAAGTTATTTTTAGATTTAAATGTTTAATTCAGAGTAATAAAATGATTATATTCAGCAAACACCGTGTTAAACTTTAAAATCTAACAATATAGGTAATCAGTATGTACATGAGTTAATTTTTTATCATTGTTCAAACCATATTTTTTCCAATCACAGTGAATTTTCATCAGCTGAAAAAAAACCAACAAAAAGAAAACAAGTCTGACAGCGGATGGATAATATTTACAAATGACTTACTGATCGAGAGTGTCGTAATAATTTTTACGATTTGTTTGAATTATGTAAATTATAAAATAGATGACAAACATTTCAAGTGCATCAAACATTAAAGCTCTGTTTATTCAGCCAAGTATATCTTTTATTATAGTCTTAATTTCATAAACACTTCATTACGATTAGCTTAGGTATATTTCTGATTGATTCAAAACTTTGTACATCATTTCTTTAAATTGAGAAACACTTTTTTTATACACTGACGTCTCTAATAAAGAAGACGTCATTTAAAAATACAATTTACAAACGTCTCCAGTTGACTTGGGGTTAAATAATACAAAAATTATTTAGTATATTACATAATTCTTCACTCGTTTTAACAATTAATGCTTTGTCTGCGCAGGAATATCTCGTATAGTCCGGCTTTGATTAGTCCGGTTTAATAATGTCAGAGAAAAATATTGTTTTACTTGATAAACACATAAAAATCATTCCAAAAAGTTGTTCTTGAAAAAGATTCGATTAATTAAAAATTAATACAATTTTTTTTTATATACAAATTTTTGGTTGATGCGTTGAAGAGCCTGCACGAGACTGAATGGTGGTACTACTTTCAAAAATTATTAGAATGGTTGAAAAATTGTCAATGTTCATATTGGAGTTGATTCAAATATCGAACGTAGCCTTACAATTCACCTTATAATATGCAATGCAATTTATTGCTACAAAGAAATGAGGAGAAAAAAGTACAGACACCGTTATTACAATTTTTTAGCAATAAAAATGAATTATGAAAGACCAATTATTGTTTTTTGCATGCAGTAAGATTCTCGATTAGTCCGTGGAACAGAATAAGCTGGACTATATGAGCTATTCCTGTATTTTACATTGAAACATTTGGTACACGTTATGAGAAGACATATTTTATTGTAATGTGTAATGGCGATGATTCGAAATTTCGATTTCTTAAGAAATATAACTAATTATGAAAGAGCGAACCTTTTTTTGGAACGTTCTTTTCACATATAGAGATAAATAAAACATCTCATAAAAATATAACTGAATACTTCAAACTATTTTTTAAGCAATTACATATTACAATATTGATATATAGCAAATATTATTACAACATTTTGAAAATGGGTAATGGTAAAAATATTCCCTGTATTATCGATGATTCAAAACAATAATAATAATATAGCTTAATGCATTTCGCAAACCAAGAATGTAAAACAGTAGTAAATAAATTTTCGAGTAAGTAAGATTTGAACATACATGAACCCACAGTGATGTAGTTTTTTATATAATTTTTACTTAGTGCACAGGCGTTACACGCATGCCAAGTGAGAATTTTACTAAAATCACGCTAAATTACAGGACGTTTATAGTATGTCTAAGTTGTCAAAATATACAAAAATAGAGTAAACCAAACGTAAACATGTAAATATGACATTTCGATTACAAAATTCGCAAATTAGTTTAGTTAGATTTGATTAAAAGAAAAATACCTCATTTGATTTTGCAAATATAGTATGATTATGTTGATGGTAAAATAAAATAATTTTTAAATCGCTAAAATGTATTAAAAGTCAGTTTCATTGATACTATTTTAAAGCAAGTTTTGAAACAGGACTTCCATATTATTTATTTTAATATATATAATAAATACATTATTAATTATTCTCAATTAGTGTCTGGAATATGACAATAATTAATAATTTGTTGATAAAGGGTAAGTTCATTACATTTATTTGGCTAGAAGTATCTTAGCAAATGAAAAAATCAAACAGAAACATGATCCCAAACACAAGTATTGCCAGCTATTCACTTCAAAAAATAATCAGGATTACTTGAGCTGTATTATTAAAAATGAAAATTTACAAATGTACATTTCCGGATCATTCAAACGTAACAAAATTATCTATCATTTTTAATCCTCGATATGATGTGCAAAATGGGAACAAACTTACTTTGATGAATCTTTGTTTATGATATTAAAAACAATCGATTATAATCGTAACATAAAAAATGGTAATGAAGAATGTCGACTGCCCAACGAAAAGATAAAAAAAATACACAGTTAAACAATTTTTAATAATCATTTACAGTTTTATTTTTGGTTGTTTTCATACATTTTTTTAATAAAAATTAAATGATATTTAATAAATGAAAAATAAAAATACGGACAATAGAAGTATAGCGACTAAACAATATTTACAATAAATAAGATATGTAAAGCGGATAATTTTCACATAATCGTAACAAAAACTCCGATAGATATTGAGACGACCGACATTCTAAGGCAATTAATAATTGTGTTTGTAAGACGTTGACCGTTTTGTATGCAGTAAAATCATTTTGTTGATTTTTTAAAAGTCATGAAATTTTCCGAATGTCTAGATGTGTGCATTGTTCAACATGCGAGACATGTAAAAAAGAATATTTATCGGAAACTAGAGGAAGAAGAAATCAACGTCTTTGCACTGTAAAAACGATGAACGATTGTATGGAATGCTGTCAAAGTTGACACTCGTATACTTAATAGTTTAACATTATCTGTGAAGTAATATTTTCATTCAAACAGACTTTCAAGAGGCTGGAAATTTATGCGAATGAAACGCTGTGTTGGAGTGAGGTAAATAAAAAAAAGTTATCATTTAAAAACAAAACAAAAAATTAATCTTTACTATTTATTTAAAACACAATAAATAGCATGTAAGCAACATAATAAAACGGTCGGTCTCTTTATAAACAGAATATAGAAAAATCAATTGAAAGAATGGATTGAACACGGTCAAGAAGTAGCGATAGAGGTGCTACGTGTACTCGGTGAAGTCGTCCATGCAGTGAGCGGCGCTGAGGCCATGCTGACCATCTTTTTTGTGCTCTCTTTCCTGCAGCAGCTTGTTTTTTAGACGCTTGATAATACGCAGCCGCTCTAGCCAGTTGGACGCATATGGAGTGGATATTGTTGACTTCGTGCTCAATGAACGGGAGATCAGGGATGCCAGCTGAAAAATAGAATGAATTTATTCATACTACTGTAACTGCAGATAAATTTTAGAAAAGGTGTGGAGGAGTTGTCTGCTGTGAAAATAGTTTTTTTTTTAAGTGATAATTCTTTATAGTTTTTATTTATAGCAAAGTAATGAATTTATAAAGACCACTTTATAACAACGAATAAAATACTCACATTTGAATGTAACGCCAGTTGCCTAGCAAGAAGGGCAACATTCTGATCGGAGATGATCTTGGGTTCTGTCTGGTTAAGGAATTCCCTCTCGCGGAGCTCAACTTTAGTCTTAATCGTTACTTTATTTGTACCATGGTCTAATGGTTCTATTATAATACAAGCAAAATTAAACTGCCCCTGGAAACGATAAAAAAAAACATTGTTATTAATTACACAGACAGAAAGAATAAATAGAACAAAATGTTACCATTTTAAGGTCCATGTTGTCAAAATTAAGTTCAATTAATTATAAGTAAGTGATGTAGAGATTTACCTTAATTGTTTGAATTAAAAAGTCTTCTCCGCTCTCATTATAAACTATTGAAACAAAATCGTTTCCTATGTGCTTCCTCTTCTCGTTGCACTCCGGATCGGAGGGATTATTTGGCATCAGTGTCGCCACATGAAAGTGTACCTAAAAACCATAGATAATCAATATAAACAACAAGGATACTTTTCTTAGCATCTTTAGGAGGACTGCATAAATGCATCATTTATTTTACTAAAAACATGTATGTTTTAATCAAAATTGTGTAAATTGAAGAGCTTCATATTTACCGCCCTCATTAATTCTATAAATTTTTCATACCTTAAAATATATAGTCTGATGATGCATTTACCTGCATAATATCATCTTGCCAAACGTAGGCAAACCTCCCGTCCCTTCCACCCTTTTCCACGTCCAAAAACAGTCCCATACTCTCGGCGTCCTCCAAAGAGATCAGTGTGCCTAAGTCTTGAAGAAACTCGGCGTACCTGGTGTATGTAAATTATGTTCAATATTATAATTGTAGGATTGAATTTATATTGAGATATTATTTTTAATGCAAGATTTGAACATTTAAAGATGTTTAAGACCTACTTATCTGATTAGATAGTGTACTCCATCTCCTTCTACATGGAGACGATTTGGATGCAGAACATGTGTCCAATGAGAATTCACATCCTTTTTACAAGATTTCTTTCTCTCTATGTCCCTATTCTAAAGAGTACCATACCATACCTATATATAATACAATTGTGTCTTTTTTAAATCTTACTGGTAGACTTGTAAAATAATGATTAGAAAAATAAATGAGTCCCGATTCACATATTAATTCTTTTAATCCATAGTATAATAAATATGTAATATTGACCTAAGACTGCCAAATTCATTCTTTAGTATCTTGGTCTCATTGTCATGCTGGCCTCGGCCAACGTAGAGTACGCCAACCCTATAAGTCTCCAGTGGAGGCACCAAGTCCAGGTTCTTCACAGAGCGGGCGTGTTGCGGATCCCCTAGTAGCAGAGGTCTCTCACCCCCATTACTGTTACCGCCCCCTGCCATACCGTGGTATAATTGCAGGAAGACAAAAGCGGGGCTCGCTCCTGATCGAGAAGCTGAGTCACGAGATTTCGGAGATGGATTATCTCTGCAATGGTAATATCATACATAAGTTATACTTTCAGATAGAGAACCAAATATATCCTATTACTGTCACAAAATTCTCATTATGGTGTTGTTAACACAATTGCAAAATTATATTGTTGATAACTATAAGTATCTAAATGATGTTGTTGTTGCCAAATTATTCTTCAAAACCTATTGATAATTTCTTCATCACCGAGATCCACTTTGAAAATGAGCTTATCATCACAATAAAATCAAAAGACATCTTGTTATATATAGGGCAAGAAGTTATTTAATTATTCATTTTTTAACGTGTTGAAAACATTACAAATTTTTGGTTTAGAGCATTTAGAACACAACATAGCATAATAACAAAAAGTATTAAAATAATATTTAAAAAAAAGAAGATATATTATATAAGTGGAGTAAATATTATGTAAGTAACAGCAGATCCTATTCTAAAAATGTATACAGTAGCATCCATCTAAACTCACCTCACACAGGTAGAAGATATCAATAATCAAGACAATTTCGTTAAACATCACCATTGCTCTTCGCATTGGCATGACTACTGGCAGGTTAGTAATAAAAAAATAGGATTTAGGAATAAAAAACAGCTGATGTTCTCGATATCTCAGATAGTTATCAGGGCACAGGGACGCACAGATCAATATTAGCCAGGGTGGCAGAGTTATCAATTAGACCATGCATAAGTCGAAAAAAATACATCGTCCAATATATATTCCTCCTTAGTTTTAAGTTACAATAAGAAAGCATGTCTAAAATGAGAGCAGTTAGATAAAGCCAGGGATAGTATCCATACACCCGCAACTACAGAGGTCTCAGAAATTTCTTCTGAACCCTCTTCACCATAAGGTCGTATTTCAACTGGTTCAGAGCCCAGACAACCAATCCATTCTCTATGGGTAAACGCATAGTTAAGGAACAGTTAAAAGGTTAAAGAACAGATGAGATGACAAATTGAAAGCTGTATAATTGTATCAATATGTAGATAATATCCTTACTTTTTTTTCCTTGTTGGACTCATCACTGATATGGTATTGGACCTCTTAGATCTGGAAAGCGGTGGCAGATCGTCCGACGGCATGTTTTGATGACTAGATTGTGACTCATTGAACTTCAAATTGAGCGTGATGGCATTCCGCAGAGTCAGTGTGTCTGATGGCAGCAGAGAGTTACTTCTGCCTGACGGCATGACCTGTCCAGTTGATGTCCGGTTGATAGGTCTCGGAGAAGCGGGTGCAGGTGAATGCGGCGGTTTGGCACTGAGTTTCACAACATCCTGAGACATTGGGCCTTTAGTAGCCGCCTCGAATGTGTTGGTGCTTTTACTAGAGTTGAGAATGCAGATGTCAGTCGGTTTGTTGAGAACCAACTTGGGTGACGGCGCTATTGTTTCATTGGTGGATATCCGGTCCGGTCGAGGGACAACTGATTCAGGTTGGGCGGTCGTTTTAGATATGTTCAGTTCAGAGGTGGATGTTGCGGATATTTGTGCTGTTTCTGAAACGATAGCCTTTACTGCTCCTGTGATCAAGATATTATAAATTAATAAGACATTAAACATTTCGGTGAAATTTTCTACTTTCATAAATTGCAATTAATGAAGTGAAAAATTATCAGCAAGCTCCAAGAAATCATTAAATCTTTTTTGGGAAGCGGTCAAAACTATTGTTATATTCTCAAGAACATTTTGCTTGGTAAGACAGATTTTTAATGCCGTCGCTAGAAGCATGAGTATACTCATATAACTTATACGAGTCTATTTCCTGAAACAACAAAAATATAATTGGTCCTATAATACCTGGATCAGAGTTGTATGTCATAAGATGCGGATGAGTCGCTAGCGTATGTAAGTTAGAGTGATGCTGCATGTGATGGAGAGGATGCGGGGGTGTGCTGCCCGACATCTCCTCAGGGATGGCTTCACAACTGACTCGCATGTCTTTCGTGAGGCTCTTCATGACACCTTTCTTTGCCTGCTGCAAACTACTGCCTGTGCCACTTAACATAGTACTGAAAACAAAATATATTTATTAATTTTTTGTTTTCAAGAAATATATGACTATGACTTCTCAACTAATTCTATAGAATAATAACAAAAAAATATTTGCCATCATTATTTCATATCACCGAGATGCTCTCAGTATTCTTTGAACGGCGTATTGGTAATTTATGGATTATAAAGTATATGTAAATTTAAAGGAACAAGATATACACAATTTAAACAAATAAGACTTACTTATTGTCCTCTAGTCCTTTCGATGACATGTTATCAAAACCTTGATCCCCTTGTGTGCTGAATGTCACTTGTTGCGTTCCAAATTCTATTCCTACGTCTCCATTCTTGGTATCTGTCTTGTCCATGGCATCCATTTTTCTCCAGCCATTCTTCCAGCTCGAAGACATCTCAGGAGATGAGTTAGAGCGGCGTACAGGGTGACGAGATTTTCCCTGCGAGATAATTTATTCATTGAATTGAAGCAGGAATGTTTAATTATTAAAGAAGAATTTTTATATAATAAATATATTATATAAAATAATAAATATATTATATTTTATATTAGATGCCGAAGTGAAAAAAGAATAGATAAATGGCATTTTAATAAGAAAGTTAAATATGGTTAGCGCCTCACTTCTTCATCAAGTAGCTGCTGTGAGGGATCATTGAGGTTGAGAGTGGACTGACCATCCTCATCATCTGTATTTGTTCCTGAAGAACTTTGGCGTTGTGGTGAACCAGGTATATTAATAGGACCAGTGCTTGCGTGAGACCTGAATAAAATATCAAAAATTCATTATAACAACACACATCGACCATCATGCCCATGTCTGTATCAATCAATTCAATGAAAAGCTACTATGTTATCATCATCAGCCATTAACATTCCTTTCAGATAACTTAGTGTATATTAAATAGTCATTATGAAAAAGATACAAAAGTTCACATCAATATGGATAGCCATAATCTTCCACCAAGAGAATTTAGAAGACATCTTACACATCCATTTTCAATGATGAAGATATTATTATATGGTTGCACCTACCTGACTGCATTAGCAACAGCAGCTGCAGAAGCAAGTGATGCAGTGTGGGCAGGTGGGACAATACAATGCGTGGCAGCATGCGGAGGACGAGCTCCAACCACACAGCAGACCCCTCCAGCCCCAGCTGTTACTATACTATCAGAACTTGACTTCTGTAACTGCTCTGGCTGTGAACCTCCACTGCCGCTACGAGAGCGAGGATCTCCGTCTGACAACTGAAAATAATTTTGTATACTAATTTTATAGTGAACCTTCAAGGTTAAAAACTATCAATGCTATCTATAAGGAATGTAAATTAAGTCCAGTGTGACATAGAATAGTTCTGCATTCAAGCGACGATATTTATTCATTCTAATTTTCTAGCTCTAAACTTTTGAAGCAAACTAACCACATCACTGCGAGCATCAGCAAATCCACTAGAAGCAATGGAAGCTCCACTGCCGAGGTTAGAAGGACCTGAACCATGAAAAGTGGTAGTACCGCAGCCCAATGCTCCGCTTCCACCAGCAAATAATGATGAGATGTCACTTAGGGGAAAATCACCACTTGGCGAATCAAAGTTCACCTGAAATTGTGAAAATCACATATTTAATGTATTACATGTCAGGGGACAACAAATTTTTTGAAGCTTGAATTGAAAAAATGTTTTAGATTAAAACACAAAATGCCTTAGATGTTAGTCTGTAAGTGAATTTATTTAGTATATTGTTTTTATTAATGACCAATAACAATATAATCTCATTACTTGATTCTGTATCCTCATCACCCACGACGTGTCTCCGGTAGGGCCCCGAACATGTATTTCAGCCCAACCTCCGCACCAGCAGGCGCAGTGAGATCTCGGATCAGGTACACTACCGGTGCCCTGACCACCCACACTCACTGACACTCCTCCCGACGTGGTTGACCCGCCCACTCCTGTGGACGTCGAGTTTGATGTCAGACCTAGTACCTTTTCAAGGCGTGCTGGAAGAGCTGGAAGGGTTGATTTCTCTTCTGAAAACTGTAATCAAAATAAATTAATTCATATTACACTATAAATGTCTATAAAGCCTTTTTTATATTGATTTTATCATCATCACCTGTATTAAATCCACTGTTATATAAGAGCTTATATTAAATGGTTTAATTCTTAGAGCAAAAAGATAAAGAAGAAATAATTATTGATTTAAATAAAAAAAAAATTACCTGCTTAAGGTTCTCTAGTTTGAGGCTTAGCTGCGCCGGTTGGGCGGTTTCAGAATCTGTATGTCCCTTGGGAGACCCAGATGGAGCTTCTGTACTCTTATTTTCTGATGAATTTTGTCTGAAAAGCAGGTATAACAGTTAGCGGACAAGCATAAAAAAATCCTTCGGTTGAAGACATTCAAATTTACATCTGTCAATGATACACCTCAAATCAACTTAAAAAGAAATTGTTGGTAGATATTATACCCAATCACTTTAAAATACTCAAATATTTCCTAATATTTTTAAGACTATTGGTTTGTTTTTGAATGTCAAGCGTTACCTTTCAACAGTATTTTGAAAATTCAACTAACACAAAACATATACTATATTTACACAAATAAATCGATAATTAAGAAACAAAAATATTTTCATTAAAATGTGGATACATGAATTATTGTAAAAATTAGTCATCTTAATGAAGTTAGTCACAGGTATTTGACAAAAATCCATGCTTCTATTGGTAGCAAAAATTCTTATGTTGGCAAGCAGAAAGCACACATATACGCCCATTTCAAATGTCACGCTCATGCCACGTAGGAGAACTGTCAACTATTTTGACAGCAGTAAGTTTCGCACATTTTTGTGTCTGCTACGATGATGTTGAAAAACGCATGTCTACTTTGACTTTTAAATGGCCGCACATACACCTAAGACCTGTTAAAATCTTTGACAGCGGCAGCGACATGATAAGAATTGTAAATAAGTACTTGTTAATAGAAGGAATTTAGCGCAAGAATAAAAATAATTACCTACTATGGTATTTCATTAATACTTTAATGCTTATACACTACAACAGATTGACATGATAAACAATTGACAATCTTATTGGTGAAATGTATTCAAAGTATTTGACAGTTCTTCCATGTGGCATGGGCATATATACATGTGTTTTCCGCTTGCCAGCATAAGAACTTTTGCTACCAATAGAAGAACGGATTTTTGCGAAACATCTGTGATTAATCTCACTGCGATGACTAATTTTGATCAAATTATTGAATTATTTTACGTTAATACAGTTAATTTATTACTTAACATTATTGACTTGACTCTCAATTTACCTAAATATGTTAACAATGATTTTTTACTTCGAATGATAAATTTGGGTGAAACACTTTACATACAAAAAATTGTTTAGGGTTACAATACTAAATTATCAAGTTATCCATTTTTACTATTAAATTATTATTTTTTTCTAACCGCAATGGTAATCTATAAATAGTCAACATATGTAGAGAAATTGGGTAAAAATAACATTACAACTGCATAATTTTGAATTCTTGGATTAACTTGAAAATCCATTGACTGAAGAATATATTATTTATCATTTATCCTGGTAGACACCAAAACAAGTTCTACAAACAAGCACCAATCGATTCCTTACTGAAGATATTTCTACAATATACAATGGAAAATTTTTCAAATAGTACAAAACAAAATATAAAATTTATTAACATAATTGCTGTGTCAGTTATTTATTTAGTGTCAATATTAAATATTTTCCAACAATGCAAAAAAACTAAAATTGATTATATAAATGGTGATAATAACTTTGACAAAAAACATAATAAATGCTGGCAGACTACATACACAAGACAAAACAGCATTTAAGTGAGAAGCATAGGGAGAATGAAGCATAGATGATACTCACCTTGTAGAATGACCAGAGAGACTTTGCAATGAGAGAGTATTGTGGCTGGAGGGCGGATAAAGAATGTTATCGGAGATAGAAGAAGAAGAGTTTGTTGTCTCATTGCTTTTGCTATGCTGCAGGGTGTACTTTGTGTACCTTCAAACAACAAACAACCAACACCACAAATAATATACGGAAGCTAAGTGTTCCAACACAAAATAACCACTGAACATTTTAATCTATTTTTCCTACAGTATTAATTAATAAATTTTCATTTATTAATGTATTACTGTTAAGCTAACTCCTGATTCAATTCAAGATTTTCTAAAAATGCATACAATCAAACAATCTATACAAAACTATGTAAAGCGTTTGTAACTGTAGTTCTGATAAGAGAATGACAATTGAAATAGCAGTGGAGAAGGCTTATTAATTATTACAGAATTGAGGTCTATGAAATAAATGCTAACTAACTTAATATTTTTGAAAAATAGATAATTAAAATTTAAAATGAACAGTGGTAATCTTGACTTTAGACAACTTGTATCAACCAAAACACAAAAACACAAAAAGCAAAATAAAAGCCAATATATTATGGTTGTTAATACACAATTAAATTGTTAGTACATACACAAAATGCAATCCTTCCAATGTTTTACAATATTACAAAAAAACTTATTTTAAATATCCATCATACATAATCTGTTATAATTCTAGTTTTTAGCTATTCCTTTAAGACACCAAAATAATTTCACACTAAATCATATCACTATTCGAAAATTGGTTAATTTCTACTTTTTTATTTCTTCAATTTATAGTCACAGCAATGAAATTTTATCCGGTTACCCAAAAAAGTAATATAATTTTTAATATAACGAAAATGTTTTTACACATATCTAATACTGTTGAAAATATGTGATTGAAGATGGTTTCTAAGACTACTTAATACTCTAAACTGTGGATATGTTGTGTGCAATTATCGAGCAAAAATCATGAATAATCACTTTAATAAAATAAACAAACTATTATTTGTTGCAAATATATGTCATTTTTCAGGATTGTTCAGGAAAAAATGAATCTATAATAATTAAATGGAAAAGAGATGGAAAATATTTTTCCAAGATCATAATGAAGTGAAAACGAAAATAAAAGATCCATAAAACTGAACTGAAAAGCAATATAAACTGTCTAAGAAAGTCTCAACTGAATATACATCCAAATTAACCACACGGCAAAAAGCACTAGAACCGTTTTATCATTAAAATAACATACCGTTTGACATCAGCTCCAACAGTTTGCAATAGCCCTTCACTGGAGCCTCGGTCAGATTCAGAGCCGGCTGTAAGAGTCCCTGATGTACCAGGGCCCGCACTTCCGTACGGACTGGGCATTGACTCTGCATGAGCTTTGCATAACGCCAGACATCTGTAATAACAAATATCATACCAATTAATTCTCATTTGCCCTCTAGAGTAATCAAGTTTTCCCACTAAATTCATAATAATTAACTGACTCTACTTATATGCCAGTCAAGTAATTGCTTATTAGTCAATGTAAATAGCATGTAACAAATTTTAATATTTTTAGAGTTTATGGTCTTTAAAAGGCCAATAACGATATCATTTCACAAAGTCGTTCCATATACCAATAATATAAAAATATGATTAACGAAAAACAAACCTTTCGCACAGCCCTTGTCTCAGGGCATTCTGTGAGCATCCGGATGTTGTGACAGTAATGATTTTGTGGCCAAGAAGCCAAGACATGCTTTGGCCTCCAGATAAAAGAAAGTCTGCAGTAGGAAGCCTGTAATATAACCAATCAAATTTAAGACTTATACATGATAATATAACCAAGAACAATCAAAAAAATCAGTTCTTTTTTTAACATATGATAACATGTTTGTGAAAAACATCGACACAATCAAAGTGTTATTTTGTCGTCTCTTAACTAATCAACTGGAAGAGGAAGAATAATATAAAAATACATTCAGGAAAATGTGCTTACCTCTTGGGAGCTGATATACAAGGGGAATAAGTATATCTAGCCATGAGGTCTATGCAGGTCTCAGTCAGCTCGATGTGGAAGGTGATTGATGCTTCTTGTGGAGGGTATATTTCTGAGTTTAGAGGTAGCCTACTCGGGAGGTCTCTGCGACGAGAACCCTGAAAATCATCATAAAATAACAACATTAAAGTTAGTATAATTGGTTAATTAATAATTCATATTTTTTATGTTTCCATCATTAATGAAATAAAAACAATCAATGACATGGTAAGTGATAGGCGATATTTATATTGATATATTTAAACTATTTACCTTTTCCGTAAGACTGGAACTTCTTTTTCTACTAGAAGAATCTTGATTCAAATCAGATTCCTGATGTAGTTTCCCTTCCTCAAACGGTTTCAAAATATTATTATGTAGGCCCTGAAAAAGGAATTATAAATATGACTGTTTTTGTCAGTACAGAATTTAAAAAAAATTGGATTTCTTTAATACAAAAACCAATCATTATCATCATGGATTTAAATTCTAGAACACATCCTAACCTCTTCCAATGACCTCATCCATCTTCCTCTGGTTTATATTCTTGTTATCCACATGTGTCGACAGCGACCAATATGTTTTTCTTGCTTATGATTTTGAAGCTGTCAATTTTGAAATTTATGACTATTAGATTTGCGATCCAAAATACATCTCAGCAATTGAGGACTATGAATTTTTACTATACGGCCTGTATATCGGAGCTTTCCGACTTGAAAAAATATGAAGATACATTCTCCATAGAGAGAGATATGGAGCTAATCTGTGATAATGTTTAATCAGCTCTCATAATGAAAGGCAACTGCCGTATACAGTACATTATAAGTCTTTGTTAAAGATATTCCCATGGTATACAATTTTTTAAATCTTACAATTAAAAGAAGAATCTCTTTTTTCCATTTGGTCTTGAGATTCATCCAAAAAGAAATCTACACTTACATGTTTGATGAATTTGACAAAGTCTCTCCGGAAAGGCAAGCGGCATTTGAGGAACCAGGCGGCGATAACGTGATGAGCCAATGATACGATGTAGTGGTTGTATTTGAATGGATTCGTGTATGGGAGGAGGATGGCAAACACCGACATGTACTGGTCACCCACAAATGACGCAAATACTTTCGGTAACCGAGTTAGAGCTATAAAAATAAACATAATTTGATTAATTATAAAATTTCGCAAATGAAAGAAATTAAATGAAGAACGAAGAGTTAGAATCAGTTTATTGGAACGGAAGGTATTTTAATGGGAGGCAAACGAGGATATGTCTTCGTTGCATTTAATATCCCAGAAGATAACATTTTGCAAAAAAAAAATTATAGATATCCAAATGAGAGTCGTTTGAGCCATCATTAGCTCCATGCAGTGTTTCACCAAGTGGTACAGTGACCTCTGATGATACTGTTTCACACTGGAAACCTTATACTTAGCTTTAAGAACAAGAGTTTAAAATAGGTACTGAAATAATAGTGACATGATTTTGTCAGAAATGAAGTGGTAGAAAAATCATGCAGCCTCATAACTGCAAATGATTATCAAATCAATGCAGTATTACACTTGGTTCAGTGCCATGGTATCGAAGCTTTAGATAAGTCTCGGTGTAGGTTGCCACTATTACGAGTAAACTAAACTCCAGCTTTATAGGAGAGCACTAAAAATCATTTAAATAATAGCCACAGATACTTCCATCTAGAAAGATAGGGAAAGATAGCCCACAACAGGCAAGATGAAATAAAAGTGAAACCATAATAGCGATTCGTTGATTGCACTTACTCGATAGAAATTCCAGAATAGGCACAGCGATATAGACAGTAGCAGAGATCTTGGACAGGTCGAGAAGTACTTCAGGCAGCAGTTTTACCATTGTGTCCCGCATCTCCAATGTGAAGATGGTGAGAGCCATTACGCACTGCTGAGCGCAACGAGATACTAAAAAAATTGAATGAGTTCATAGATAAGAAAATTTTTGCTAGAATTTTGTATGTGATGTATGAAAAATGTACTGAAATTAAGACATTTGGCACAGAAACAAACTCTACTACAAAATCCTTAATTATGATAATATTTTTAAATCTTGAAATACTTACAATGTGGGTATAAATTTTATCATATAATTAATTGGCTTTAGAAATTAAATTGTTTATTAAACTATCAAACAACTTACCTAAACCGAACCTGATGACACATTTGATAATCCGTTGCTGTAGTTGAGGATCTAAATGAGCGTGGTAGGGAGCAAGGCAGGTGAGAACAGGCAATACTGAAGCATGGAAGTCAGATATGCTCATCTTGCCTGCTGTGTTGCGCAGAGTTTCCGGTAGCATTAAAGATTTCTCTGCCACCTATTAAGAAAATTTGAATTTAATTTTTGTTAAATTTGAATGATAACTACCGGATTCCAATATTCAATTGTTGAATGTATTCTATGGAGTAACTAAATCTCTTAAATACTTATACAAGTATATGCCTTGTACTGTTTTGCATCACTTTTGCTTCAATGCCTCCATCTAGACCACTAGGATAACATTTAACATTATAGAAATCATTTACGATAGAGAACAAATTTTTTTCACTTACCATCGAACAGAGAGCTGATGCCAAGAGATCAATGTCATTACTATTTTTCGAGAGGACCAGAGCTTTGTTTTGCATAACATTTGGAATCTCTCTTAGCACCATCTGGAGAACAATCCAATCTTTCTCCTGCTTCAGACATGTTATAATTGTCTTGCAAGCTTTTCGTATTGACACATATACAATTTGCGACTGAAAATCAAAACAATGTACCATATTAATGACTTATTCTATATAATATCCAATGTGATAAGTTTATAGTAACTATGCCTGCTAGGTTGATTCCCAGCACATTAAGTTTAGTTTCAATCGTAATGTGCATCTATTAGAAATAGGGCATGGACTTTGCTAATATTGTATTTTACATAACTCAACACTATCAATTATGTGAAAAAAACCATCTCCATTTAATGTGTGAAAGTTTTAAGTTAAGTTTTCATAAAAACAATCAACCCATATCGAAAATATTAATGTACTTATATAAATTGACATAATAAGGAAAGTTATAATATATTGTCAATGATGCTGTGACTTTAAAAAAAATATTCTCAATTAAAAGGTATGATTTTTGGTATATTGAATTTTAAAAATAATCACCTGAGAAACTATAGGTGGCTGATGAGTAGGCTGTGGAGTAGGACTGTGTGAAGATCTGGAGTCTCCTCCTTCTACGCAAACATAAGGACTGTAAATGATCCGCCCGCCAGGTTCTGACGGAAAGCCCACGTGATATGATGAATTTGCACGTGCTGATAAGAACCACTCTAGTAGCTATAGAAATAAATAAAAAAAACAATTTTGATTCCACGCTTATAGAAATAATAAATAATTTATCGTCATAGAATAAGCATGTCTTTTAGTTTCTTAATTTTCTTCCAGAAAATATATCTATTACAATCGGACTTTCAGATTGCAAAATTAATGGTTCTTAAATGTTTTCAAAAGATAAATCCTACTCAAAATATATAGGCTAATGTGAGACAAGGATACAATGAACTCCTTGGGTTACACAATAATGCCAGCGTAGGGTCAATCAATTAAGGTTTGGAATGGTGTGCTTGTGCACTGTATGACTGAATAATAAATGGTGAAGTAAGTGATGACCAGTAATGCGGTTGAGTGCAGGAAAAGAGATAGACTAAAAAGTTTTGCTATTGTGAATAATTATCATACCTTGAGCCTGATGGCTGAGTGGTTCTCGAGTATTCTAGGTCTGGCATAATGCAAATCGAGATGGCGGCCGGCAGCTAGGTAAGCTCTGACGGCATGAGCAGAGGGCGGCCGATGTAAACGATGTAAGAAAATTTTTGATGCTCCGCTTGCTACGGCTAACATATCTGCTGTGTCGGCATCTGGTGGTAATGGGGGGGCATCCGGTGATGGGTTCAGGTCAAACGGTCGGTTAAGCAACTAGAAACATTGAAGTTACACTTTATTATATGGATAACATTGAAATTTGATTGTAATAAAAAGTTTAAAATCAGTAAATTTCCACATAGATCATTCATTATTCACGATTCAGAATGAATCTAGATCCAACAAATTTATCATTACCACTACTATTCATAAGATATACACATCGAAAAATCTATAAATTTTTATCAGACTATCAAATATTGTATTTGTAATGAAGCTAGTTTTGTAAATATAATAGAATAAGCATTAAACTAATATTCGAATAAAAAAATTATATTCGAGTACCGGCCGGCAAACGGTATAGAAAAATTTATTTCAATATTTTTTACAACCTTTTCGAGAATATCGAAGAGATCAGAAAACCTCTTCGAGTGGCAATGCATGGCCAGATCAATGAGCAGCTTGGAGCAGGCACACCGCACGGTAGCATCAGCCTCCAGCCAGCATTGTTGAAGGTTTGGAAGTACTGCCCTATCGAGTAACTCCTCTTCATAGCTACGCCTACAAATAAAGCATTCTTGGTCAGTTACATTATGTATATTTCAAAGATATCTTCTAATATTCAAGCTCATATTAGAACTAAGCTATATAGAAAGCAAATAAGAAGTATTGGTCATAAAAAGTAGCAGAATTCCATATATTATAGTCTTAACACTATACTATATTATTTTATATTCTTAGTCTGGATTATTCCTTATCTTTTTTTTTTTAATCATATTTTGAAATTCTACAAATAAAACAAATATTTCAGTACCTGTTCCGTTCTACGATGATCTGCAGAGTGTTAAGTACCTTCAGTCTGATGCTTATCCTGGACTCCTGGCGACAATACCTCTCCACCAGTCTGTTGAGCGTCACTAACCAGTCGTAATTTATCGGAGTCACTTGAGAAGTCAGGTACGCTATTAATTTAATCACAGAGTGCTCCTGCAAACATTAAAATCAAAATAATTGCATGAAAATAAGTTAGATAATATACAATGCGTGGTAAAAAATCAATGAATGACAATGTGAAAAAAAGAATATTATCTTACAGGTCTGGAATGTCCGCACATGTCGATGAGACTGTACATGTTGGATACGCTGCCGTTGAATTGACCCGACTCGTGGAGCTGCTCGATGGCCGAGATGGTCTCGTGGAGGTAGCACACCGTCTGTTGATTGGGAGAGGGTGTCGTTTCTGCACACGCAATAAACAGAGCAAATTCATTAAGAATAATTTGTATTCACAGTTGAACCAAGCAAAACAATAAAAACATAGGCAGCCATGTTTGCAGGGACACTTAGAATAATTATGATTCTTCTCAAAAAAGTATAAGAGAATATCTAAAATAATCTTATCAAGCTTGTATTGAGAAATGGATCAGAGTGATTGGGTTTACAGATCCACTGGTCAACCTATTACTTAACATGTAAAAGTAAGATGACTATCGAGCAAGCCATCTATCAAGTATGAATGACACCCAACCAGGTTATAAGCTCTACTACCGATAGAATGAAACATTTGGAGATGCCTGGACACTATATAATAACGAAACATCTTTGAGGCTTACAAAATACAATGACATATTTTCTGGAATCCAATCTGGATTACGATGAAAGGGAAAACTGATATTAGTAATGTCAATAATAGCCGAGCACTATAATGAGAAATTGAATAACAAATTACCTAATTGTTTGATAATTGTAACTATGATACTAAAAATGAGATCCCAAGCAGGCTCGTGCAGCTCCAGTCCATGTTTGTTGATGAGGCTCTGCATGGCTAATATCACTTCATACGTCACCACTGACTGATTGCCTTCCAATGCCTGCAAACACAAATAGGACATCAACTTATAGATCAAAAAAGGGTAGCAACCGATAGAATATTGGTCATACATAATAGATAATACCTAACTTACATAAATTCTCATCTACATTCCGCAGATTTTTACTATTTTACAAAGCAACTTCTAAACAAGAAGTTAAGAAACAAGTCACCAAATAATTTATCAAAAAAAAAAATGTTATTTTTAGCCTCATTTTACTAACATATGATTTTGTTTTATCCATTTACCTCTCTATAGAAACAATAAGAACAGATTATGCAGTTCCCAAATACCTACAGTAATGAACTATATCGACAACTTACGACAAGAAAGCTGGGAAGAACTTGCGTAGGAGTGCACTTGAGAGTGGCAACCCGTTTAGGCCCCCACAGAGCCATGTTTAGGTAGAAGACAGCTCCTCGGGCTAAGCCACAGTCACCTCTGGCCGCCGTACCCAATGCTACACACATTGCATGCAATGCAGAATGACCCAGATCCGTTCCGAGAACATGACTCATTATCTGAAAAATAATTTTAATAACAGTTGAGCACATGGATCTTAGCAGTGTGAAAATGACCACTAAAGGAAAAGAATATATACAGTCAACACAATGCACTATAAAAGGTTCTTTGCTTAATGTCATACTTTTGTATTGTTGTATATATCAGAGGATATTACACACACCTTCCAACTCTGTTGGCAATATTTCTCAACATTGACAGTTCTGCATAATGCAGAGATGAAGGTCTGCAGTGCCTCATGAGGCAGCATGGTGTAGCATACAACGGCATCCAGTACTTGAAGGCAGCCAAACACGACTTGTGACTCCGCCGAGTAACAGCATAAATAGCAGCTATTACTGTGAAATTAAACAAAAATATATTTAAAGATTTTTCACATATTTCTTTAGAAGTTTGATGTCACATGGAATAACACATATTTCTCAGTTGACAGTCATCTACAGTTTACTATAATAATTGCATGAAATGTTTTTACGATTTTCTTCTATAGTTGAAAAGTCCAATTTCTGTGTTACCATGAACTCTATAACTTATTTTTTTATTCTACAGTGCATAATTAACGTGTCAAAATAGAGACCAGTAGCCATCATCACCAAAATCATTTCAAGTGTTGATATTATATTTCTCACCTTTGTGAAAATGAGATAAACAGATTTTTTATAATTCACAAAATACTTACTTGACAAAACCTACAATGACTTCTTCAGAGAGACAGGCTGCAGCATTATATTTTATGAGGTTTACGAGAAATGAAAGAAATTTTTCTGTTAAGTCCGGATTTGTTACTGTTGGCATCCATTGTAATATAAATTTCCCTATCTGAAAAGAGTAAAAGAAGATATTTAAGAGAATACAGACATCAGTCTCCACTTAATACTTGGGAGAATGCTTAAGTTATTTAGCATATGTGTAACTGACATGATATCATCATATGAGAAAAACTACATGTGGCATGGGAATGTGTTGCAAATATTTATATCAAGTATACAAAAATATAACCCATGGGTACAACATTCCATTTTCTTATTGTCCAACAAATGTGGTTTTCAGACCTTTTTAAAATAGTCATCAGAAATGAATTATTGATTATATTAAAACGAAAGCTAAAATTTACACAGTAATGAGGCTATCAGGCACTTTTCACAACTCACACATAACAAAGGTGCCATGCTGTTGGTAAGTTACAAGAATACAACTTTTGATTTCAAATTCAATATTTCTTTACAATCAATATAATTCTTACCTCTCCTTCGAAGCATGAAATATTTTTGCCATTGTCTGTGAGTGTCTGTAGAAGTTCGAGACGTGGCTGTACGTCTTCGGGCAGGTCGTGTTCTTTGACTACTCTGAAAAACTGGCCTCGCATGATGGTGAGCAAATCGTACTGCCCTTGGATGAGACATCTCAGAAACAGAAGTAGTAGGTGTCGGCATTCTTTGGTCTGTTCTGGTTGAAGTAAGTCTTCCGTACACAGCCACAACTTTTCAACTGCAGTTTGCTGAATAGTATAATATAATCAATGAAAAATCAAAGCAAATACATATGCAATTTGTGTCATTTTTCTGCTATTTTGTATATTCTAAATAATTTTTTTTCGCATGTGCAGTTTTTAAACAACACACGGATGAAAAATATTTTCGTGAAACAATTAGTGATAACTACTTATTATTTAATTTCCATACAATATTTCAGTGGTAGATAATTTTATTGTACAATTCCATGATAATACGCAAAGTCGCCAAAATTGTGTGAAGTTGTAATGACCCTACCATTTAAATTCCATAGCATACTGTGAATGTATAAAAATAATATCTAATGTGCTCATTATGTATGTATATAACTGGTATATGTTGATAATAACAATTAAATTCTATAAAAATTTGTTGCCGCGGTTGAAAAAAATATCCACCGTAAACTTTACAAAGACAATTAAATAATTAATATTTTCGACTGATGGTGCTTGATGGAAATTGATTTTAAA
>JAGVSQ010001136.1:0-31248 GCA_022683975.1 Rhyacophila evoluta | reverse complement strand
TGGGGAATCGAACCCGCATTCCCCGGATCGCTAGGCGCACGCGCTACCAACTACGTTAACCGGGGAGTGGAAGTTTACCAGTTTTAAATTATTTATAATGTATAATGTATATCATAAAACGTTTGAATATACTATATTTCAAAAACACGGGAGTAAAAATATCTTTAAAAATTACTAAATCATAGTTATCTATTTATTGAGCTCATTTATAATAATCAACATAAAATAGTCAAACAAAAAATACAGAGATTTTAAGATTTTTGAAAGATATACAATTAGGAAAAATCAGTAATAATATTCGTTTTAATTTTGAATTAATCAAAAGAATAATAAATAGTATTTTTTTCTAATTGTAGATATTATAATATTCCGTCGTAAGTAAGAGCCTATAAGCGATATATTATAAAAGAATACTTACAAAAGCTTATGAGAGCATAAAGCTATATATATTATATATCAACTACGTGATATATAATAACTATAATGAACTCCTGTTATAACTTATAGTATAATAATATTTCATAAATATTAATTTTCATAAATAAACAACAAAAATGAGATCCTCATTTAAAGAAAAAAACGTTACAATAAATTCTTTAAATATTTTTAGTAATATGCTCTTTATATTTTTTCTTTGGTGTATAATGTTTCTGTTTTCATATGAAAATTCAATATAAACAAAGAATAAATTGAAAATTTTTGTAAATAATATTACAAAGAAATACATTCTATTTCGATTATTTTAAAAATTTAATTAACAGATAAATATAAGTTTATATAAATGTACAATAAGTAATATTTAAGATAATATTGCTATCGGCGTGCTTTTTCACAAAGTGTTTTTATCTTAAGCTATTTTCATAGCATTAACAATCGATTTGAAGAAGTAATATATTTTAATTATTAGCTTGAAAAATAATATTTATTATTCGTCACAGGTCGATTTATCAAATTAGAATAACAAAGTAAATAACGTATGAGTATAGTTAAGATTTTATGATAAATTACTATCGCATGTGGTTTTCATTGACTTATCTATTCTCTAACGAAGTAGACAAAAAACCTTCTTGACGTGGGTAAGCATCTTAACATTTTTTTTCGACGATTGTATGTTTTGCTACAAATTTGAAGAACCCTTGTTCTGGTAACGAAGTACAGAGACAGGTACGTATTTTATACAAAGTCGATAAACACATTAAAGCATTGATGTTTAACTTTAACAGATAAAATAAATACTATTAGTATCTTAAAGCTTTCCTAAATCCACGAAATAGAACTAACAAAGAAAAAACAGTATTCAAAAACGAAATTTCCTCCTATTTGAAATGCGTAAATTTAATAAACGAAATTTGATTGGAGAAACTGTTGAAAATTTTCTTACGTAATGCCAATAAAGAAAATAATGTTTCAATTCACTATTTCAAATGCAATTTGTATACCAGTTTGAACATAATTATTATGCATACGCTGTATATTATAACACATAACTTTAGATGTATGTACAATAATACTGTTAATACGTAAAATGATTTATAAAAAAAACCAATATCAGCCGTAGTAAATGATTGGAGAAAAATGTATGTATTTATCATGTGCATATGAATCTCCATAAAAGAAATGAAATTTATGGATCTCCGTGTTGTCCAGACTTACGCTGATAGATTTTTTTTCGAGAATTGTTTGTCAGACAATTTTTCAACTAATTGGGCATCCAGTCCTACCTACACCTTTGATTTTTTTTAAATCGAACAGCTGTATGAATCGAATCCAAAATCTTTGAGTCCGAAGTACGCACATTAACTTCTCTAACAGCAAATGGGGTTTAGGTATGCCAAAAGGCATGTTGGCAAGCATATGTTAGTCTTCGCGTTGAGAATTTTCTGATATTAAAGTATAACTATAAAATCTACTTAGTTTTATCGATGGTTATTTTGGTCATAGCGATAATTTGAATAGTCTTCCTAAAACAATTTTTGTGATTGACCACGACAAAAATAATAAAATAATAAAGAAATAAAAAAACAAATTTGATGACATTTATCAGTGGTTAAAACATATGGACATTTCAAGTCAATAGAACTTAGATAAAGGTCCACAAAAAATAACAATTGATATTTTGAATAAAAATTCTTATGGAAGTTTGTAAATGTACTTATGTACGAAACAAGACAGCATATTTAGTATTTTAATTTATCAGCGCTGAATATTAGATATATGAAATAACTGATCAGTTGGTTGATTTTCATATTACTTAAGCAATCGATTTTTGGATTACTCAACCAATACGTAAAAGGATAAAATGTAAAATTTATTGTGTGTGTCGAACCAAACGAGAAATCTGGATTTTTTATACCGCTAAATTTGCTCTGAAATGTTTGCTCATGCAAAACTTTTTCGGAATCATCCTGCTTTTTTATCGGGAAAACAAAAATGATTTATACTCGGAACACAATTTTATTACTTTTAGTAGACTTCTTAAAACTTTCTTTATAAATCTTTGACATGTATTCAAACTATTATAACCATTATTATAACGCTATTATAAAAACAAAAAACGTTTTGTTTTATGGAATATGGAACTGACATATACTGATATAAAGCTTTATATTAATTATGAAAACTTTCATTGTTAAAGACATAAAATATATGTCTTGGTACTTGCTCATGCTTAGGCCGATGCTACGATAGCAGAACGACATCAGCAAAGTGTTGGCAACAAACATGCAAAATAGCTAGCTATAAATAGGTGATTGAACAAGTTACCAAGTTGTTATGACAACAATGTGTTGTTGCGCCACCGAACTAATAGCTATTTTGTATCTCTTTTACCGAAGCTTTGCTGCCGTCATTCTGCCGCCGCGGGACTTATCACAGCCTCGGTTTTAATCAGTTTTAAAACAACAGTGTCTTTGTATCATTAAAGTTATAAATTTCAAAGTATTTTTATTATCCGGCATTCAAAATCCAATTAATAAAAAAATCGAATGCTAATGTATTTTTACTCTTAATACATCATAATTTAAGTTTTCTGTACATATATACATATGCAGTTAAATTTGTGTATTGAATTATTATTTATATGGTAGAACTGACGTAAAAAAATAAACTATGTAATGTGCACTAAAAACACCCTTGAATTAGTACACTATGACTTAATTTCATATTCGAATTTATTTTGTTGATATTATATTATGACTGTAAAAAAGCTGAATCTTTTTTTATCTCTTCTTTATATTTACAATCCATATTGCTTCATCTCACGACAGAGTATGCAGCGCCAAATTTATGTGTATCGACCAAATATTGAGTTATAGTTAATAGAAAAAATATCATCTAAATACTGAATTATTTGTATATTTTCTTGTCTAAATTATTACTTGAAAACGTATCTTGTAGCCACTCAGTGAATGATGATGTCATGTTAGACTTAGTGCCGTAGATAAATAAAAAATGTTTTAACCTTACCTACCGTTTCTTCAAAGCTAAATTATTAAATCGTGAAGATTTTGCAAAAGCGGCAAACTCTAACTAATCTTCAGGATGTAATTCGTGTGATGTTTACACGTTACACTTAAAGGGCAGACAAGAGACGAAATTCTTAGAATTTTGCACTCCATTATTTGTAGGCTTTTGAAATTTTAATGAAATTCCTTCAAATTTTTTACTAGTAGATTAAATCTATTTTTTTTTTCATTTTATGTGCCTACGCAATATTGACATGTTTAAATATTGAATGATTCTCATATCTGAAATAATCGTGTATTTAGTCAATTTTATTTATCACTCATGTATTATAAATCACATTGGCGTCACGATAGTGAGTAATACAAAATGTTTTTTTATATGATGTTTTTTTATATACAACATGGGACGACTGATTAAAACAGACAGAGTGGAAACGATTATATTTCCACCCATAGAATTTAAGCCTTTAACATAACAGTAATCAATAATACACTTTGTTGTAAGATGAAGATTAGTTTTCAAATTTCGGAGATCCATATTCTATATTTTCAGAGCGAACATGTTAAAAGTATAAAAATGAAAAGAATCGATAAATCCATTAGAACTACACAAAGTAAATCGAAAGAATGTCTCAACTTGACTTGGCCATGACGATTAGAAGAGTGTTGAGCTTGAAGCAACAGAGGAATTATACAAACATTTTATTTATTGTTTTACTTTACGTGATTAGGAAAGCATACGTAGCAATGTAGGCAATACCGTGAGAGTATCACGCATTATGAATTATATATAAATCTTATAATAGATAGAGATAATTGACTTTGAAATTGCAAAACATTCAACGTAAGTACGATTTATATACGTTAAAAATAATTAATTATTAATTTTGTTGTTTTATTGTTATTGAATTAATTTTCGTTAATAACTATATTGTGTACCTCCCACAGCAAAAATTGGTTATCGTGTTGCTATTGGAACTGATTCAGGTAGATTGATAAAAAAATGATTAGATTAATAACAAAAAATTATCAAAAATAGCTGTGATAATTTTTTGTAAAACGGAATACAAATAATTAAATGTTTCCGTACTTAAAATATAGTACTATGTATTGCATAATAGCCGAGGTAGTTTTGAGAATGGTGTTATAACCGAAATAGCCACCAACAAAAATAATTGATATGGACTTTTTTATCATGTCCGCTCCGAAAGTGGAGCATATGGATCTACACAGTGTGAAGATATCGGCTCCGAAAGTGTAGTGTTACATATAGATCTGCGCAAAGCGAAGACATGTTATGACAGATTATTTTTTACGAGAATTGCTTGTCAGATAATTGCTAAACTCGTTCGAGAACAATTCGTTCCAAAAAAAATCGCACAAGTAGAGGAATACTTACTTATTCGATATGTATTAAATATAAAACTATTAAATAACGCATACTCTGACCGATAACTATAGATATAATACTTAATTTAGTCAAGATTATTTTAATACATAATTACAAATCTTATTAGTATGCGACAAGTATGTGTATATAATATAACGTTGTACTTTGGAATAAATGTGCTTTGAAAACTCTACATTATCGTTGGTATTCCATTTTGTATACTAGCATATTATATATACATGTATATTGGTTACGCTCTGAATATTGTGGTTAGGACCTTTGGCTAGAAAACTTCTACTTGTTAGTATGGATAGACATGGTATAGATATAGAGAATTATTCTGTTAGAACTGCTGAATGAGAAAACTGTAAAGGGTTGAGTATCTAATAGGGCTGTGTTTCTCAATTTATATTGGTCATGTAACCTTTTCGTAATCTTTAAAAATGGCGGAATCGCAGTCGTCTTTTTTATAAGTTCTTGAATAATAAATATCCTATCGTGGAACCAATATACAACAGCATCTGAAAATAATACATAAGGTTTTGAAATTGAGCCTTTCCTACGTTCCGGTTCTATTCCTTTTTCCGTGGAGAGGGAACTACAATATATATTATATATGCTTGGAAAAAATTTCATTTTTTGTTTAGAAAATAAACGAACGTTTGTGCCACAGATGGAAGTTTTTTTTTATTTATGAGATGAATCTTATGAAACTCGATGGTATTTTTTTAAATGTACGGTCGATTTATCAAATCAATTAAAAAAGGTGTATAATTTTATAATAGCATTGCTGATATTCTTTAAGAAATTGATTATTTAACAATGATAATTCTGCGAAGCGAACTTTGAATGTACATTGCCATATATACCAGTTGTATATATTGTACTATTGTTATTATTTCTATTATTTTCCTTAATACCTACAATAACGATATAATACTCAAGATATCTCAAGTAATTTAGGCATAATTTGAATTGTTTATACATACAAATAACTCATATTAATGTGATTATTCAATCATATTTGAACTACTATTTCTCTTCATTAAACTCCTCTTATGGCCAATTATTTTAAACTATTAATGCATGTTATAACCTTAAACATCAAAATTTATTTAGCTTAAATGTAAAAAAACAAAAATTCCTCGTTCTCACGTTTCACATTTATTGATGATTATAGCTGTTCAACAAAAAATTGATAACGACTAATATTCTATTAAAATTTTGTTCTCATGATTCAAATTTCAGTGACTGATTAAGAAAGTTGAATGAAAACTACAGTCAAAACTTTTATTTGATCAACTTTTTAGTTCTTTTTACAACTCTGTCGTAAGAAAGGTTCTCAGTGTATATTTTATTCATTTTGTCGGTCAACTATAATCGGTCAATCAAAGTTGAAACGTGAGAATAGGACATAAGAAATCAAATCTTAACTAATAATTATTTAACAATTTGTACATTTGTGAAAGGACGTAGATAATTAATTTAAGTTCTTAATATTGCTATTTATTTCGCGGAATATCATTTGAAAAGTTGTAAGAGTACAGATACAATATGAATGAGTCAACACATTGAACGTTATAAACGTTACGTCATATGGCTACGAGCATTCTAATATGGAAGATACTCATAACAATGAATTACCCATTGTTTAAATCTGCCCATTGTAATTTCTCTTGAAACATTTCGAAAGTATTTCAGTTAAAAGCAAGTTTATAAAAGAGAATTGAAATAGTTTTGAATACCGCTTAATATTGGAAAATTATCAGTGATTTATTGATACCTAGAAATCGCACAATATAGGCGGGTATTAAAACAAAATACTGACTTGTTCTAATGTTGAGTAGCGCGAACGTACATACGAGATAAAATAAAAATAATATTCGTTACGAGTTTTTAGATGGAAGCTCATAATTTGAGCGATATGCTGACAACCGTTCTTTATGGTTTTTTCTCCATGGTGTGAAACTGTCCACTCCAAAAATAGATTATAAGGATTACTGCAAAGTGAAGATTTATACTGACTCATTATTTATATAGAATTGCTTCATTTCTACATATCGATTCCAAAAGGTTCGGGATTCAAACGGTTAGGACTACAAATGATGACTTTAGAAGCTCGTTCGGTGATGTTGTGTTGAAGGAAACATTGAAAATTACTGTCTACCGATATGTATTATTGTAAGTAAGTTAACATATTTATAAATAACCATGAAAACAAAACGAATAGATAAAAATAAACACTTGGCCTTCATATAACGCCGTAATTTCATACCACGGTTTTGATTTTACACGGCCGATGAACGGTGGCTCTTACTTTTATAACACCGTTTAAAAAAAACATGTGGGAAAAATATTACATACAAAATTTGAATTTTAACGAAAAATTTGAATTTAAAGGAAGAAAAAATTAGGATCAATTATATTAACGGGATTATCTATTGGTAAAAAATATCGTGGTTGGAATGCAGAACTATCCTGAGTTAAATTTTAATTAAAATTGAGTTTTCTACTAAAAGTGATGTAGATATTCATAGTACTAGCCTTTCTTTCTATTACTGTTTTTAGTACGCGCATCTGCAGGTAAAGTATATTGCTCAAAAGTCGAGATAGGCTAAACTATAATAATATTATCTGTCGTACCATACAGTTTATTGCGACCACTCAACAGTGTAATAAAACATTGCGCAAACGTAATTCAAATCTAACTTTTTAACTTATCCTATCGAATAAATATGTAAAGCAGTCAATTGCAAATAAAAAGATTTCATATAATCCTTTTCATGGACTTGGATAATAATAGTAATAAAATGAAAATTATTTTCGTGGTGACCAGATTGTATCGCATGTTTTAAAATGCGGAATTCGAGTGATAAGAAGTACTAAAATAAATCTAAGATTAACTGAAAAACTTTTCTTATCTACACCTCAAATATATTTAGGTCACTCAATGCCTATTTCATTGCATATTTTATAATACACGTTGGATTTTTTAATGTTAGACCAGGCCTGCCCAACCGATATTGCCCCACGGTCGTATCAACGGCTTAAAATTTTACAAGGGCCGCATATATTTTGTTCCAATATTGTCTTCGATATATATATGGTCTGGCTTTATAATGAAATTAACACTTATTATCATTCGTAAGTGATTGATTTGAATTTTTAATGAAGACGTCTACAGAAAGTGTTCAATCAATGTAAATTGAAGAATAAGCGATATTACAACTATTGTTCATATGAAGAGAAACTATTGTAAAAATTAAATGTTAACATAGACACAATGGCTTCATTTATTCACAAAGATACATCACATATTAATTATATATCATAAATCTAGTTTAAGGAATCATAATA
The DNA here is from genome assembly GCA_022683975.1 of Rhyacophila evoluta. Taxonomy (NCBI): domain Eukaryota; kingdom Metazoa; phylum Arthropoda; class Insecta; order Trichoptera; family Rhyacophilidae; genus Rhyacophila; species Rhyacophila evoluta. Next base: position 23,037 of record JAGVSQ010001136.1, on the reverse strand, counting down.
AATAACCGCGGGCCACACAAAAAGACGCCAGGGGCCGCAGGTCGGCCAGTAGTATGCTAGACAAAAATATTTTAAGGCCTTTGATTATGCACTATCACGTGTTATAATCATATTGTCACCAATCCTTCCTATTCGTGTGCTCTGAATTTATACTGTCTTCTCATGACATGATTTGTCATAAATTAATTAGGGTAACTCCAGAGAGTTACAGGCAGCTGGAGTAATAGAATAAATGATGTTTGGGTACAATATGAATTATTCAACCATATTTATTTTGCTAATGATGTTATAATATTAGGATTATGACTCGGATAACATCTAAAAGAAATCATAAGAGTTGGCAGAAATCCCCATATGGTTAGTTTAAGGATTTATATAAATAAATAATTTTTTCAAGTGATTTTTAAAAATATTTCCACGTTGTTTGATTGTATAATTTTTCATAATTTAACATCAATGTCTGCTAATGACACCAAAGAGAAATGTCTTGCCCAAAAATAATGGCTGTATATTTAAAGTTTCAGCTTATTATCGGATACCCTCTATTATAACTGTTAAGTGAATAAATTGATACACATTATTTTAACGCGAGTAAAGGTGTGACGATGGATATGGTTCGTTGGTGTGCTGCGTAAACCTCAAAAGTCTGAATTTGAATAATAATTTTTTTATTATGGTCATATGACTCTAGTATAGAATATTTTTGGCTGTTCGAGAGTCTCTGGCCATACGTATATTTTTTAATAAAAAGCCATATAAAAAGCATAGAAACTTTCAACACAGAATAATATTAACAAAAGATATAAATATTATACACAGAGTATATATATAATTTTCATACAGATAATTATTTTATTAGGTTACAATTTGTCTCTATAAATATCGATAAAAACTGGTGACCTAATTTCAGAGAAATCTTGTGGAAAATTTCGATATTATTTTCAATCAATCAATTGATAGTATTTTACTAGATAAAGCGTTATAAAATCATCCCTTATTTGATGGAGAGCTAATAAATAACATCAAGTGTAACGCCTTTATTAATCGATTTAAAGACATACCGACTTTAGTAGCGTAGTTTGATATTGAAATTGATTAACAAAGCGAATGTCAGTAATATTATGGTGCAATGTAGTGAATTAGATTAATTTGTTTTTGTCGAGTAAGTTTTCATATAATCTAATTTACCCCTCACTATTGTTCATTCTCAACGACATAATTCTAAATTTAAGTAAAACAACTGTTTTATGTTATATGTTATGCCGTCTTATTTTACGATAATAATTACTGGTTATTATAACGGGTAAAATTAATACAATGGTTTGTCCATACGCTACGTCTGCATTATAGAAGTATAGGATTACAATTATAAATTATCTAATTAATTGAAACACATTTTATTTTTCGTGTCGTGGACCGTGGATATTCGATAAACCAATTCTATTGTGACGAAAATACGAGTAAATTATTTAATTTTAGATTGATTTGCCTCGTAATAGAAAGGCTAATAATAGATGTCGAGCATCAAATTCTCACAGAATTTACAGAAAATTTATGACTACCCATGGCTATCTTAATAATTATGAGTTATGAAAAGTGTCTTCATATCGAAGATAACAATTAACGTACATACCTCACGCGGTGTCAGGAAATGTATATCCTATACAGTATTTAATCAGTATGTGACTATTATATTTAAAGAAGGATATGACGAGTCAGCGCAAAATAGTTATTGCTGTGTATGGATTCAGAACATTAAAAGTGGGGTTATTTCATTGAACCTGAGTAAAAAAATAATAGCTAGCTGTCTATAAACTATTATAACTTTATGTCTTACTTAATTTCGTGTTCATTTTGCCCTTATATCTTTTCGTCATATCATACTTGAGACATTATTTGGGGCTGTTCTTTTGACCACTACCTAATTATGGACTATCTTTACAGAGTCAATGTGGGTTGAGATATGGTATAATTTAAATTGAAACCATAATATTATAGCGATTAGATCTCTATTTGATTTAAAGAACGATTATAACTTTGCTATACATCAGTGATATAATACACAATTATCTCGATCCTCTTTATTCATTTCACTAATTTTGATATCATATTACAGTAGAAATGGCTGTTGCCGAAAAAACTAACGTACAAAATTCATTGATTAATAAGCGCTTTGTACAAATTACGTCGAGTTACATGCGCGCGCTTTGGTGCCGGATGTTGTAGGTTAAAATCCTACAGCTGCTAAGTTAATAAAATTCATTTCGGTTGCTCATTAAGGTCAATTATCATGAAAAATAAACAAATTTTACAAATATTGATGTAATTCTTCTAAGCTTAATATATTCAGAATATGGAGATCCACATGTTCAACTTATAAGTATAGTATAATATGGGTGATATAAAGAATTTTTTTTTCTTGATACATACAATTTGTTTGCTGTAAGTGGTCCTTTGTCGGCTATGTTTATTTAAATAAATGATTAATAGTCAATGAGAAATATTATATTAATATACATATCACAGCCACGTGATGTCAGAAGTTTGTTCTAAATGGCGTATGACAAAAAAGTTCAAGGAGTGATGAAAGACAACAGTGACAGAGACGCAAATTAACCGAGGTAAAGTAATGGCGATAGCGAACTGAAAACCCAAATCAGAATGTGACTATAATGTCGGAGATGTCAGTTTTGAATTGAGCTGAGTTGAATTACTTGGGTACTTAAGTAATTAAAAATCATTTCATGCTAAATAATTATTCCTTAAATTAGATATTATTTTGAAAATTCTAGTAAAATTTCTTAGGATAATGTATTACAGTCTCTCCGGATGCCGATAAATTTACGTGTGCTTTACGGAGACGGAGCTTGCGGATTCTAATCTCACAACTGCAAGATTTAAAAAAATATTAAAATTTTACACACTCTTTAATGTTTTTTTCGAAAGTAGCACAGCATTAAAATCCAATGGCAGATCGTTGTAGAGTGAAATAATATTTACTCAAATATAGACAAATATTTGAAAAATCTTTTTGAGATTCTTTAAAGACGCTTTGAGATATTTTAAAAGCTTTTACTTCAAATCGGTAATTTACATGGAGTAGATGATTGTCGAATTATCTCGGGAAGTTCTTCCAGTTTAATCAACATGTAAGGATATCACTTGTGGTCGAATGAGCACCATACAAGCAAACAAAATACTATAGTGTCGAAAGGTTTTAAAACAATATTAAATACAATTATTTCGTAAGAAAAGTCCAGCTCGTTACGAAAATAGGAAAACATTAATACTATACGTTACTTTTGGAATAATTATTTAAAAAAGAAATTGACCTGAATTCAAGTAGCCAAGAAGAATAACATGAGATATTTTTTTTATATAGTTGCACTAGTTGATATAAACAGAAAATTAATAGTGCAAAATCAAGCACAAGCACACAGCAAAATCAAGCCACAGTTTGGAAAATGTTCAATTTCTGGATAGAATTGTTTAATAAGCGATTTCAAACCCTTTTTGTAGCAATTAGAATATAATTTGTCGATTGAATATGTTTTAATGAATAAATCTGGTCTTGGTGTATAAAAAAAGGCGCGTGAAAGTACCGAGTAATTATTTTAACGTTATTAACTATTTGGCTGCTAAAAAACGATATATTATCGTTCGTTATATCGACGAGAAAGGCCAGAAACGATTGTTTTGATTGTTTATATCAGACATAGTCTATGTTTTTTACTTTTTAGAGTATGTCATTTTCTTTTAAAAAATGTTACACTGCTAATTTAAAAAGTAGTATATTTAATAATAGTATAGTGTTTATTTAAAAAAAAAATAACCATAAATGGTTCTTCGTGGCAGGTTTCTCGTTAGAATTTTGATAGTTTCAATGATATCGTAGTAGTCAAAGGGTTAAATTAGTTTTTCGTTAATGATTATTATTTTATGTGTGGTGAGATAGAATTTATGCTAAAGAAGTGTTCAAATTATGCAATTTAAATACGTGATTGCGGTTAATATTTAAAATTTGTAGAGTCAATAGAGAGTTTGTTCCCCATTAATTATTGATAACTGACTGGACTTTTTTATAATGATTTTGTTTTCGTTGACCCAGAGATTGGGTTAGGATATTTCTGTGTAATATGACCATAGGTAGCAAGCAGCAAGTGGTAGTAGGGCAGAGTCGCGGGCAAGAAAGGAGAGGCAGTAGCAATCGATCCGCAGCTCCCCGCGACCTTCCTAACAGCCAACGCCCCTCGCCCCTCCCGTGCACTGCGGCACCGCGACTGCTCCCCGCACCCCTTCAACTTTTCACCCCCGTCACATTCTCATTCTCGTCGGTCCAAGTTTGTTTGCGATTGTGATAGTGGGTTTGGGAAAACAGCAGTTCTGATATTAGCATGTCGTTTTTTTTTTGAAGCACAGTAGAACCTCGATATAACGGACTCGTTGGTGTCCGTTAAAGCCGAAAGTCTACCATATAAGAATGCGTTTTATTATTGATATTAGATCCAAGAAAAGAATCAAGTTTGGTTAGGCACTTTCATTTATAAACAACACTGCTTAAAAATACGAAAAGACAAATAACTTTGTTTTATTCACTTTTAGTCATGATATGATACTCATCTTAATCTACTTCTAACCACTATAAAAAAAATTCGTCAGCTACTTTTTCTCCATCATTAGTTTGTATTACTCTACAGATATCAGGAAACATTAACCTTTCTAAATTTCTCTCTGCATCTCAGTGGCGGATTTACCTATGGGCGCACCAGGCGCATGCCTGGGATCTCACAATTAAAGGGGCCTCCAAATTGTAGAGGAGCGGGCCTCAAGGAATTCCGGACTAGAGAAAAAATTATTAAGATAGCATAAGACTAATAAAAAGAGAGAAATCACAAAATTCTGGACAAAAGTAAATGTGTAAGAAAAGTGAGATCTAAAAAGAAAACTATTGTACTTGGGGACTCTCAAGTATTTTCAATTATATAAGGATATTTTATCCTTTATATCTGAAGTCCGTTATATCGAGATTTTACTGTCATAATAATATTACGTTCGTAGGAGGTTTCAAAAACGCTTTTTTAAATACCAAATAGTCCGTTTTTGTTCATATAATACAGTGCCCGTATAATATTCGATCCATTTATTTGACTGCTTAAAAATGAATTTATACCAGATTTGACAAAAAATGAGAGTTATTTCATAATTGGTATTTGATACGAAGTTTCAAAAATATTAAATGTTTATAAAGAAAATAATATACTAGCTATAAGAATAATAATTGAATTTTTTTTTTGAATGGTTACAAACATCATAATTATATACACAGTGGAAAATTTATTAATTAAAAGTATATAATAAGTGTATAAATAGATAATACACTAACATTAGCGCCACCTTATAAACTTTTTATCGCAAGGCTTTAATGTTCTAATTGGTGAATATGTACATAATGAATTATAAATCATTTTCTGAACGAATCACATCGTTGAAAACACCCTTTTTTGAAATGCCCGAAAAAAGCTAACATTTATTTGACTATATAGTTTTGTTTTAATTCGGTAAATACATATATTAGATCAAATTTAATCTAAAATTATACTTTATTATTATACACAGGTAAGATTCTGTTTTGAAAAATAAGCCATTTAACCTGAAAGCAATGCAGAGTATGCCATTTTATTTCAATAAATAAAAAAATCGATTGTACTATGTAGAAGACCAAAATAATGATTAATCAACGATGCTTTGACTTATATTAAATGAAATGTATTGTAAAATTTGATCAATTATTATTATCGTTACATTACGGCTCACAAGGACGTCGAAGGCTATGAGATATTTTCTTTTATTTGGGTGAATATTAATTTTTGAAGAAATAAAATATTATATGTTATTGTATATATATTGCTTTCTGTTGCACTGTTTGTTGATTCAAAAAACTTTATACTACATTTAATATTCTATAAAACTTAAGCTAGAATTCTAACATTCTTTTATATTAGAAAAGGTTGCTGTTCTCAAATGGTCGTACTTGCCTTTTCGAGATGTGTTGCTGACTTCTTTAGGTACTGTTGGTAAATTTGTTTAACCATTTATTAAAGCTATGTTGGTGATTCATACACAATTAAAACTAAATTATCTTCTAATTTTTGAATGAATTTCAAATATTTATAGTTACATTATCTAATTTTTTATTGTAATTATTATTCTCATTTGTATTTTTTTATTATTTTCCACATTTTATTTTTTGTTTTAAAATTTATTAAAATATAATTTTAATCATCCAAGAGTGGACCTTTTGGATCTCCATTAAAATGGATGGTTACAATTCGAATACGTATGTAGGCTACCGGCCAATTACTTAACTCATCGGAAATCATATACGCTGATAAGTTTAGTATCAGCAACAAAGTATAACATCCTCGATGAAGTGGAAATTATTAATGGACTGACAGCACATATTATTATATGGTATTTGACAACGATTAATGATGAGGGAGCTTCAAGTGTACATTTATGCGTCGAAAAAAAGAACCATTTAACGAGAGGCTTTTGAAAAACAGCGCAATAACAGTTGGCTGTAACCCATACAGCCCATTTTCATCCCCATGTCCTTGTAGCTTACAGCTAATACGTGATCAATGAACACCACGCAGGAATATGTCGGCAAGCATAAAGTTTTTTTTGCTGGCACGATATTCTTTGAGAAAAATGTTGATAAAAAGAAAAAATAAGAAACTCTTTCTATCTTCACCAGATGTTTAGTGCCCATTGGTGCGTGGGAAAAATTGTTTCGGTCTGTATTTTTTAAAACTGAAGAGATTTTTCTTCTTAGAATACGAACATGCAGAATTTATTTTGTTTTATAATTTAAACGGTCAAATATTTCATTGAAAAAAGCACGTGCCTTGACGTCACTTCGTAATAATATTATCCGTATATATGTCGACTCTTTCGTTTTTTTCGTTTTATATTCATGTATTAAATTGATAGAAAGTAAGCAATGATGGGTTAAATTCATATGTACCGATAAATACGATGCTCGCATATATCGTTTTTGGAAACTAATTTCTGTCTTTCAGTATTATTTTAGGTTACGTAAAAAACTATACTACACGTATACCGAAATTGAAATAATTCATAGACAAACAACTTGATGATTCCGTTGTCAATGACAATGAAGCATTGTATAAACTATTTTATACAACCCTGTCAATATAAAGTACACCAATACCAACAGGGGTTTTTATGGGAAAGAATTAATCATTTTGCTTTTGTTTACTTATGGGGGAAAATTATAAGTCAAAAGAAATGAAAAGAATTAAGGCCGTATTCCAAAATAATTTTCATGCCCAAATAGGTCATATTCTAAGTTGGACTTATTCAAAAGCAGACGTATACCGAATTACCATTTTACTTATTTTAACATTTTTAATTTAAAAACTGATTTATTCGTAAAAAACGTTAAGCCGTTTATTCACGTAGTTCAATTAAAGGCATGACACTGCGTAACCCCTCGTCGAGCACTATATCTGAGCTTTTTTTCAATAAACGTGAATATATTTCACAGAACTGAGTGTCACTCACGAAAATCTCAGGGGTAAAAATATCACGTGCGAATAAAATTTCTTGAAATATTATTTATTTCCGAGAAAACACGTGACACCATATTAGTAATGTACTTTAAAATTGCGGCTTTTCTCAAAAGGATTCGTAAATAAAGATGTCATCACACGCTTTAGCTCAAAAAGATACATTGTCAACATGAGCCGGATCAGAATTTTTAATATCAGTATAGTACTTTCAAAAGTTTTAATAAACATATTTCTTAACAGTCAAACAATCAAACAGTCAAAAAATTCTATATATTGTGCTATAACCGTTGTTTGAACGGTTTCTGTAAGACATTTTCATTTACAAACAAACTATGTTTCATCTTATCATTTAACCTCATGCTAAATAACGTTCATGACGTAATATCACCTAGAAATGCTAACATCGATAATTTTGGATATTTAAATTTTTAGATACGTTAGGCACTGTAATTATGGAAACTAGTACATTAAAAAAACAAAACACCGTGCTTATCAAAAATGTCTAGAAATGATTCTTTGTGGTCAATTTCTAAAACTATTGTAGTCGATAAAGCGTTAATACGCTGACTTAGTTCTAAATTATCAAATTATATCCTGCATATTTATAATTAATTGTAAACTGAACAAATCAAATTAAAAAATTTAAATATAATTTATTTTTAAAAATATTTTCATATTTTATCGACTGTAGTAAGTAAAAAAGACGTAACGCACACAGAATAAATTTTACAGGGGGCACAAAAAACACCTATTCAGTGATTTATGGTTCATGAAGTCTAAAACTGGTGTTTTATTAACCCAGTCTAATGAAGGTAACGTCCTTTTACCTTTCTATAGTGGATTTATTATGTAAAATATGTATATATTATATTTTCTACACTATCGGCAGAGAATTTGAATACAATATATTATATATCTACGCTTTTACAGAAACAATAATGTAGAGATAATATTCCCAGAATAAATGATATACTGTCGTTGTTGAAGAAATTAAGAAGGACGATATATTGGTCAAACACGAAAATATTGGAATATTGATTATAAAATGCAGTATAACGTACGGGTATTGTTGGTATTTTGATTTGCCGCGTCATTTAAATGGTCTGAATTTCCCAAAAGACATAAGCTGGATCGCGAATGACGGTGCCAGTACATGTTTTAAATAAATAGGCTTTAAAACAAGCGCTCTGTAAAAGGCATTCGTTATTACGGATTAAGGCAGGCGTTCGCATGCCCAGATACATAAACCACGAGGAAGAAGTGTGCTTATTAAATGAATTAATAAAACATGTGAACGCATTGAATCAAAGGTTGAAAAAACAACTTTGTATGCAATACGATAAATATTACTTTTGAAATTTTTCAAGGCCAGAATGATGCCAATTTTAGCTCAAATTATGATATCGGGAAGTTATTTCTAGAACGCTCTTGAAACTTTGAAGTGCGCTTCACGTTAATAATTTCATGGTATATACCAGCGAATCAGATATGAAGACCTAGTAGGCAGTGAAGAGGAAGACAAGATAAGCGACAATCTTTCAGTATGCCAGAATTTTACAGACACTAAGAAGAGGTTGGCATGATCATCCGTTCTGTCCTAACCGGTTCCATGAATTGGATCTATTACGAGTATGTTAAAACGAATTATGTTAAAACATGAATATATTGATATTTTAACAGTTTGTATTCCTGATTATGATGCTAATAACCGATGCTATCTAATTTTATGAGCTTTTTAGAGTATTTAAAGAAATACGGCGAATTAAGATATCGCGAGAAGGAATTATTAGGCGGATTATAGTTTCACATATTATTTTAATAACATTAAAAGCTTAATACTTTTTGTCAAAAAATGTTTTCAAAACATCACTTGCGGATTGTGGTGTAGCTACCGTGGAACAGTTGCAGCGAACTTCTCCGGGCGCACGATTATGTTGCGGGGGCGCAAGTTTCAGTGGGTAACTAAATCATGAATATTTTGAGATCTTAGAAGATGCTTAAATTTTGTTATCTATTTGAAATCTGTAATATAAAAATGATATTCAAGTATGCAGTTCAAATATAAGCTGTTCAAATATTTTGATCCCGCAGTTAAGCTGTTACTTTGCAATTTGTGATTGAGAAAAGTGGTGTTTTAATTTCTTTATAACGTTGAATAAGCACTCCTTGTAGAGTTTTGAAAAATGCCAAAAAAAAAAAGTCAAAAAGAAGTCGTAAAATTCACCCAAAGAATACAAACCCAGTGAAAGATTTTGAAACTTTTAAACTGGTTAAAAAATGTTTTTAAATTAAATTTAAAATAAAAGACATTTGAGTTAAGTCGAAATGTTTGTAAACTTAATGGATAGTTGATAGTTCCATTTTATATTTTACCTTTCAAAGTATGGGAGGTTATATGTGCGTAATTTTACATTAAAAAATTTCAACGGTCTACATGCTCAATTATGAAATAAATACAATAAAAATAATCGTCATTTAATTCACAAAATAAAGTTGATTTTTATAAAGAGGAAATATACTGATGGATTAAACCAAACGACTGATTAACTTTGTTGTTATTTATGGCATGATTTTCATAACAAAAAATGTGCCCATTTTTAAAAAAAAAATAGATTTCATTTAAAACGTTACTCTTATAATAAAAATTTCCAGTGAAATTTCTGGATATGGGGCTATTTGTCGAAGAATGGGGGGTTATTGTCCGAAGGGTACTAACCCAACCTAACTTGACGAATTGAGGAAGGTTTTTTCCCGAGCGTTTTTTAAACGTAGGAAATTAGTCATGCGGATGTTTTTCTCTTAGCATACATATATTTTATCAAATTTATTAATATCAATAATTTTACAATAATGCATATCACACATCAATTTTTCACTCAATCGCCCAACCCATCATGCATCTTTCACCATCATCAGTCTTGTATCTTTGGATATTTAAAAATCATATAACTGTGAAATGTATGCTCGCAACCACCGGCTGCAAAGTGCACACGCTAATTTCTCGGCTACAGCGGCATTTATGTCATCTCCATCTGACTAAAGCAAAGTGCTAAGCTGCTGAGTCAAAAAGTGTTTATCATTAGTCAAAATATATGTTGAAGTTAAAAGTTTTTAAAAATAATATGCACAATGTATAAGAATATACACGTATATTTGCTTATATCATTCAATGGTAAATATACGAGTATATGATAATACAACGACAAAAACGAAATTCAATACTCTTTCAGAAATCAAAAATGTGATGAGTGAGTTTAACACTTCAGAAATAAACGGACCAAATCCATCAATCTTTGTTGAATCGGGCACAGAATTTCGTGTTGGCAGATTCTTCACATCTATGGATCAGGCATTTTTTGTTTATCTTTCGGCTTAGCGGTATTGAAAATGTTTTGAATATTCAGATTAAATACGAGTACAGATATGTGACTCCAAAATAAATTCGGCAAATTGTTTTATGTCGAGAAATCATCTGTTGGTATTATAAATATATGTATACTGGTGGTACGAATGTTTCATATCTGTTGAGTATTAGAGTTTATTGATGTATCCAACTTACCAAAATAGTGTTATGTATAAACATGGATTTCTTACGAGAGTTTATATTAGTCTTAATTCTTCTAAAATAAAAAAAGAATTTTCACTTTTACTCTTTTGAATTCCTTGCTGTATACTATATAATATTATTTCAAAGAAAATAGCTTGTATGGATTTATGAAAATAACGAACCATATTTAGTTCTTTGGTTGCCGAAAAATGGTGGGCTTTTGTTATTTTGGTGACAATTACCGTAAGTATCGTTATTATCTAAGAACGTATTAGATACGTTTTTGCTGAAATTTTGAGTATTGCACTTGTTAAAAGATATCGATCAATGTGTTCATCTATGGTTTATATGATTTGAGTGGAATCGTAAAAAATCTACAATAATAACGGAAATGGCCCAGGTAAACAAAGGGTTAATTGGAATATAATAATATATTACGAATAGAATAGTTTTTATTGAACAGAATATTTGATTGAAATAGTAACATAGTGAAAATATTGAACCGGGGTGCATTTACGATAACTTTTTTTAGAACTGTGTGCACAATCACAAAAATGTGTAGATACAATTTAGTAAATATTGTTCCATTAAATACCGTAAGAAAACTGGAAAATTAGTGGTCAAATAATTTAAGTAATAGTAATAAAAAATAATAATAGTGTTCATGGAAGGCTATTGATTACTATTAAGAGAATGTACTCGACTTTACTACGGGATGCTGACATGACCTAGGAGAAAGCGAGAGTACTGGCTAGCGAGAGGGATTCTTAAACCTACCACGCGGAGTCCATATACTTACTTCACTTATAGAGCGGACGGGAAAGAGAATAATAATACAAATTATATAAGAACAACTTTAATGAGACTCGATAGTAAAGTACTGTCGGAAGTTAAATATTAAGGTATGTTAAAGTCTCTATATGTTATACAATTATTTGAATGCTTATCGGAGGCGCATTTTAATTTGTGAATAAAAATAACTCTGAAACATTATTCTTTGAACGAGACAGGAAAATGAGATTATTCCACTGAAACACAATGATTATTCATAATTGTTCTGAGTTCTAACGATATGCAATTCGTAAGATTAGCATTTATGTAAAATGGTATATAAATACGGAGATTTTTAGTACACGATTCATATTATTATTAAAATTTATGTATTTTGACAGAGTTTGGTGAATATTACCATTGAGGTTATCATCACTTAAGATCTGTATTATACCTGTATTTTTCCAAATGCTGAATTCCGAATTATATAGCATTATTTTATGCATGGATATGCAATGCTAGTGCATGATAAATCATTTCATAAATATATTTTTTCTTGATGGCTGATCAGTAACGCCTCCGTTTTGATACTTGTATCAAATTCATTGATATAGTAGCAGGATGTGGGGTAAAACGTTATGAGAATATTATAATAAAAACAAGCTATTGGTATTTGTTTATATATTTTTTTCGACATTTTTTCTATCCGTAATACTTGGTGTCAATTAGTTTATTAAAATATTACCTTGTATCAGATGAATAGAAACTACATAACAAATCAACAGTTGAAATATTAAATGCTTTTCATAGAAATAAGTTATTCGGACTCATCGAAAGTGGCATTATTTAGTTAAATATTATTATATATCGACTATAAAAAAGCAAAAAAATGTAATCTCAGTGTTAATTCACGTTCTATCAAAATGATGTAACCTGCAAATATCGAATTATTATTTAAATTTTGTTTGAAAGTATGAAAAAAAGAGGGCCTATGTAATTTGCGGCCATGAAAAATAAATTACGCCACATCAATTTTATTTGTTTTTCTTAAATAAGTTATCACATTAATATCAGATTTAGTAAATAAAACAAGAGTTATAATCTTCAAGCATTTCAAGGGTGTGTCATTTTGGCTTCGGCTCAAAATCATTGAATATACGTTTTTTATGCTTTCTCTGAGTTTGTTCTGTGTGGTAACGTCCTTTTTTCCTTTCTATAGTCTATAATGGTTTGGTCAAAACATTTTTGAATCCGATTTGAAGTCCAATTATCATTTTTTTTTGTTATTATATTGGCGCACTTGTTCCTGACATACCTTACAACTGTTTTTACTAGTTAAAACTATTTTAGATGCTTACTTTATTGTTGACTGTCGAAAAAGTTTTACATGTTTAAATGCACTCGGCTATATTTTACTTGCAGAAAAAAATGAAACAAAAGAGTTTCATTATCGGATATAAAAGTACTTTGTGAAATATATCTCATTACAATATATTTGAAAAAAAATACCGTATTATTTCGCAAAAGAAAAGAAAAACACTTTTAGATAGTATGGTCAAACTTGACTTGGTTTGTTTTCGTACATTCTTTGAAGGAAGGAAGGAGTTGAAGGAAAAATCAGTGCTCCTGGAAAATATCGTTATGTTTTAACATTGCGGATATCCATATATGTTCTGGACATGGTTGCAATAAAATAAATTTTGCGATAAACGGGGGATTTTATAAAATCATTTTTAAAATTAAAAAAACACTATTAATCAATTCTCTTGTTTGGTCTCTACAATCATAGTACAACACTCACGCATTCACAATCTTCGTCGTTTTCTTCGAACAATATCATGCATTTATTGTGAAGAGAGACGACCCTTTCGATGATTTTGACACGTATGGGATTAGATTCAGAGATTAGATTATTTTCTTGAGGCATTGCATGGCAATTAATTTCCTGGAGTTCTTCACTAGTTTAAGGTTTGATCTATGAGTTTAACAAAACTTGAATTTATCATCTAAATCAACATCTTCAGTGCCGGCAGAAGGGCCCGGAAGATGATATTTTAATTAACATTTTTATAATAAATGTGATCGTCGCGCGATATAAGAAATACGAACTCCTCGGGATTGCGATGAATCTGTACTCTATTTTTAGATCGGTTATTTTTACAATTTTATCCACGGATACGATTTGAAAAATAATATGAAACAAACGGTTCAAAAACGATATTTTTTCTGATGTCTCATCTGCAAAGAGGGCATACGAATCTGAACGGTGAAAAAATAACCACTCAATAAATAAAATATACAGATCTCCGCGTTAGCAAGACATTTTGGCAGTTTTTAACCAAAATTGATGGTTAGACAATTGATTAACTTATAGAACATTCATTGTTGCATTTTTTTAAATTTTTATATCGTTAGGCAACGAATTTAGAAAATATTGTTGTCCACCAAAAAATCCGTCAGTACTTTGGGTATATTGTTCTTTACAACTGATTTAGTAATTAGTTATTCTAAATGAAAATTCCACCCGGCATTCTAATCAATTAGTATTAACGTAGTGTTTGTTTCAGTTTAATTCTGATTGCCAATTCTCGACAATGCCAAACTAATCTCAGCAACAAACAGGGGTGGTAGTTCAAGTAAAATGTAATTGCTTGTTAAGCACACCGATTAAGTCCTGAGAATTATTATATTCACCAGCGACCGCAGCATAAATAATTATTATCATCAATAAACACTTACTGTTTTGCTTCGAAAATTTTCACGCAAATACAGTGTTTCTCAAGTGCAACCGATACGAACGTATGAGGCCACTATTTGTAAACACATTTCTGACGACACATATATTTCAAATTGGCATATTCTGTCTTACACTAATAAAAAATAGATAGAACTCTTAAAATATAAGCGAAATAGCGAATTATGCGATAATCGAGGGCCACGAAAGACAAATAAAAGTAGTTGTGTAAAAAAATAATTTCCCATATCGAAAAATTGTACGCAATATATTGGCAATTAAATAAAAATGTAGCTGCCATATACGGTACTCAATCATTTTAACTCTAATAAGAAAATGATATATATGAATACTATAAGCGAGTTGGCATTGTAAATTGCTGGTTTTCTGCGCTATAATAATATGTAATGGATATGCTGATTTGTAGAATATTTTTTCCGTATATTACGTCTCATCTTTGTCGTTCATGGATCGTTGTTCAGATAAATGTGATATTAAACAACTCGTATCCATCGGGCAAACGTGTTTTTTACAAGCGTCTTTTTCTATTTCTGTGTCATACCAAATACGTCTAGTTATTTCGACCATACAAACACTCAACTATTTTCTACTTTTCTCGAATGATTAATTATACACAAAAATTCTTTTATATTCTCCTATTCATATTATTATTGTAAAAATAAGATTACACACATACGAATAATATCATGTACATTGGATTTTTGGCAGAAGAAAGTAGAAAAACAATTTAAAATTCTAATGAAGTCATATTTTATAATATGTTAATTTAGTATATGCTAATGTGATGAGCGCTAGAAATTACGGATGGTTAAAATATTTGGATATTCAAAAACGTAGAATTGGATCTCAAAAGGGTTGAGTAATTGGCTGACAATTCTCGTGAAAATATCTTTCCATTTTGGGGGTGGATATACTCCCACTGTGATATTTTATATGATGAACTTAAAAATATAAATCGTCCTTTATATAGCCACTAAGCCCGCAAAAATATTTCGCGGAGATAATCGCATTTAAAGTATATTTAGTGTATTGAAATCAGATTTATTAAAATATTTTTTTGCACAATTATCGTTTTTTATTAGCCATATATCGTAATAAATTATAATTTCATAATGTGCTTATTTGAGATATTAGTTAGTTTCAGTAAAAAAGTCGATTTTAGATTATTTCTAGTTAATTCCTATTTCCCTAACACCGACAGTATATTGTATTGTTAGTTTACATGTTTGGGAATTTAAGGTTTATCCGAAATATTGCAGTTACAATGCTAAAAGTCATCTAAGGTGTAGTAACCGCGATATTTGAATATATATAGATGGTTATTTGTAAATTCATAAAAATGATATTTAAAAAAGAATTCTTCTCATCTTTAGGTAGGATTCATAAGGCCGTAGCGTGTTATGAGGCAAAGACGCGGTCATTTATGGCAGCGTCGTCATCAAACACGCAAATTAACGAAAATAGAGGAATTTATTTAGCGTGGGACCTAAAAAAACGAGTAACTACAAGAGACAAAAGTGCGAAGTTCGAAAAAGTAAAAATGCGAAAATGAAGAATTTGTTTGGCGCGATACCTAAAAACAAGAATCCAGATAAACGTGATTCCTTTTTCTAGAGATGAGAAATTTCAAGACTTGCATCATACTGAGTAAATCTACCACACAGTTCTAGATAAAACAATAATTTAAAATACAGAAGTAACTTAAAACACGTTTCAAATATGTACAGTTTTAGTGGATGTCCTTATTTTTTTTATTACTTTTCATGGCGTTGTTAAAATTTAAAGCAATAAATTATGTAAAAACACCCAAAATTTCGTTATTTTCGGGAAAATTTACACTTTCCGGGATAAAATCAATAAAGCTTATATTATATAAAATAATCGAAATCTTTATGAAATATTAAGGTCGTAGGGATTCAATGATTTACCTTATGCGGAAAGCTTGTGCATAGAGAGAATTCTATATTCACAAACTTTAAAAGGCTATAGATTTGCGAAACTTAAAAATGATTAAATATAATATTAGAATGTGAATAACAACCGTTCATTTAATGAAGCGGATACATAATGTTGGCAGTTTCAAAAGTTGAAATAAATTATTTTGAAATAGAAAACATACCAAAATAATTACGATCTCTTGGTCTCATCGTGTATTATTGTGACATTTTAAATATTCATAAGTTATTTTGTCTTACTGGCATGAAAGTATAAATTTTTAATAACATATCGGGGAGATAGTGATCCTATTTAGTTTGTGAGGTTTTTTTTCTTAAATAATAAATAACATAATTTGGTTTTTTCTTTTACAAATGTAATTTGTGATAAACATAAGTATTATATTTTCTCCCTAGTAGCGTAGTTGGTAGCATGTGCGCTTAGCGATCCGGGGAATGCGGGTTCGATTTCCCATCTTGTGCAAGATGCAGGATTGCATGCCCATTGGGTTGAGTAATTTTCTAACAAACAATTCTTGTGATATAATCTGTCAAGACGCCTTTACACTGTGTAGATCCATATGCTCCACTTTAAGAGCAAAATGGTAAATACATATATATATATATATATAAATATGTTTATTATTTTACAGTAATTTTCAGTTTATGAAACTTTGCTGAATATTTTTTTTCGATTAATTGTTATTAGTAACATTAAAGCACTTGGCTTGTTTTTAAAACAAGATAAAATGTTATCATGCAAATCTAGCCCAATTTTGTGAAAATACGAATACGAGTTTAGGGGTCAGAGTGAATTACTTTTTGTTGTTCTGGACATATCATGAAGGTTATCATTTACGGAAATGTCTGATGTATTGTTGGCTGTTACCATCTACGTAATATGTGTACATAAACTTTATGCAGACCATTAGCGGAATTGCATTTCAGATTGTTGGTATTTTGCGCAACATTATGTTACTAAAATAAATTTTACCCCTATTTGTTAGATGTGATATATTTATTAAAAGAAAAAAACTCTATGAAGGTTTATAATTTTTAGGTGAAGATATGTAAAGTCACCCCAGTAGATTAATGGTTAGTGTGCATACCTTGCATCCGGGAAATGAGAATTTAATTTCCATATCTGCTGAATTGCTGATATCCGAAAATGTATAGCCGGGTGCCGGGTGAAAGCATTTGTCTGATAATCTTTATAATTTTCCTGTTTTGGAACACAGATGGTGCTTATAAGAGTAAAAACTGATCATCAGACGGAGTAAAGAAGAAAATTGAACATGAAAAATACAAGAAAAATTTTCACAAGGGTTTTAATAAAATAGAAAGAATATTAAATAAAAGTAATATTTATACGTTTGCCGTTTCTTTTATAGTAAATTTTTAAGTGAATAATGTGAAAACCATATACCGCCTTTTTGTCATTGGCTTATTATAATTATCTTCTCGCACCTTTCCATGTCTTGTTAGCATCAGTAGCTCTGGCCTTGGTTTCAAAAAGAGAAATGTATGTTAAGATCTTGAACCATCCGAAGAACAAAGTCGAGGGGCGCATTTCCGATTTTGTAGTAGTAATAATTAGTTTACTCTCGAAATTCAAAAATCTTTATTTTAAAGTATCCAATCCTCACCTAAATATTGGTTGCAAAAACTTATTCTCAAAGCTCAAAAAACAAGTATCATGTTCTTAACAAACAGTTAAACTTTTTTATCAAACAGATTTCGGTAGACTTATCAATTGTAATAATTATTGATGATAATGCATGCGTATTTTGTAACCGGTGATTACGGGCTTGCTTCCTACAACTGATAGATTAAAAAAAAAAGTAGGATGCAGGTCTTGGTATCAATTGGATTGAGCAATTGGCTGACTAATTTTTGCGGAAAAAATAATCACATTGCGGAGATACCATATACTATATTTATGGAGTGGACATCTTCATGACGCGTAGATATGTGTCTGCTCCGAAAGTGGAGTATATGGATATTTCAAAATATTGTGTTTTTTTTTTTAATTTAAGAATTTAAAAATTTATCAGCACATTTTCTTTGTCCTATTTCCGGGTGGTTTGTATCTTTAAAATAGTTAACGAATCTACAATATATGGAAATTGTGTCCAGCTCTTAACTGATTCTCGAAAAAAAAAGTTCTGAGCGACAACATCGGCATAACAGTTTGTCAAAAATATTCATTTCACTAAAGTTTTTGATACTAACTTAACATCTGGATATACTTATATGGTTTTTACGTAACTGAACCAGATAAGCCAAATAGCATACTTAATTTTATGTATTTCGGTCACTATCTTCTTTTTCGTATTTATCTCTAAAGTGGTAAACATTGTAAAAATACTATTTTCGAACCGATACAGAAAACAACATTTCGTATACCGTTCGTGCGAAATTTTCATACAAAATCGAAAAAAATGCAACACGTTCTTATTTTCTTACAAAAAAAAAACAAACAAAAGGAGTTTCCATAAATTTAATTTTTGAATCTATATTTTTAAAAGTTTGTTTTTATTGCGTATTGTTATATAAATAAAATCGAAATGATCTTTTAAGTTCTAAAAAAAATATTCCCAGGTATACAAAAACAAAGAAAAACCAAGATTTGAGGTTAAAGATTTTAACCACTATATTAAATGATTATTTACTAAATGTGATTATTTAATTTTTTACTACATAATGGTGAAAGTATTATTTTTTATACTAAATGAAAATATATATAGAGTGCTTAAAAAAAAAACGAGATGAGATAGATTTCAAATTCCATTGAATATTTGAGTATTAATTGAATTTAGTCACTAGACTCTGAACATATGCAAAAGAAAGTGCCTTGGAAAATATACAACTCTGATTGCAGGCTAGACAGTAAGCTTTTCGGAATTAATAATTGTGTCTGCCTGAAAGCTTTGTTCAATCAGCCGAGGAATTTATACCTCGTAAACGTTGTGGAGTTTGACAGTTTTATTTTTAAGAATTTATGGCATTTGAATGCATCACGAATTTTTTTTTTTTAATATTCGTTTCTGTCGCCGAGCCTGGTTCTGGTTGAGAGAAACACTTCACAAAGATACATATATTAGAAAAAATAAAATAGCAGACTTGATTCCTGATTGATTAAGCGATTGGCTACCAGCCAATATTTGTGAAAATCTATCTATTAAGATAGGTTATGAAAATCGAAATGCTCTATCGGAGAGGGTATGGTAAAAATTCTATATTAGTATAAGACTTTAGTCAAGCTAAATATATCTTTTGTACACAATTAAACTTCTGAATTCTACTCATTTTATTCTTTTTAATTATTTATGATTAAGCGTATTTGGAATTTATATATCACGGGAAGTTTGTATATTTTAAAGATTTCTGTATACATATATATATAAAATACCGTAGAAATATTATTTAGTTTCTAGAGTAGATCAAGTAAAAAATAGGCTTACATTGTAAAATCCCTTATTTCTAATATAATATTGACAAAGATGATATTTTTTTACTATTTGCTGTTAAATTCAAGGTTTATGAAGTAATCTTGATAGGTGATTATTTTATATTTTCGATAAGTACTTGTAGATCTTAAAGGAATTGATATGGGAGGTTTTTATTTAATGTTGATTATACTTTGATTGGTGATGATAGTAGTATTTATCAGCGATACGGTTTTACAAGCATTGTAATACGATATTGATTTTTCGACAAATCCACACGGTTTTTTGTCCAAATAAATATGACAGTCTGTACTTATATATGACATCGTATGTCAAAGGCAGAATATTTTTGAACAGAAGGCAATATACCTTTGATGTTAGAGATGTTATCATGATGTACATTTATTTATAAGTGCAATTATCATTTGTAAAAATCCAGTTTTATTACTCGGATTTGGGAAATTATTCATTTAAATGAATTTTATTCATCCAGGTTTTTACAAATTTGTTTCTAACTTGGCTATATACAATATTTTAGTCTTCAGTTGATCATCGGTAATGATATTTAACATTGAAAATAAGACACTTGACCAAAAAGATACAATCAAAATAACGTGTAAAAATTTAATGTGACTACTGTTTTTTTTGCATCATAATAAATATTATCAAGCGATAAAAAAGTTCAGAGTCATAAAAGTTTTATAGTTACAGTTTTTTAGTATAAACTGCACACATAATTTTATTAGAAAGAAGAAAAAATACTCTTTGCAAAGATATTTTGTTTTGTCTGTTCAATTTATTACAATATTATGTAAATTGCAGAACTTCACATTTAAATATCATATTAATTTAATTTAGATTATTTATTTAAACCTATGCTTAACTTTATAGTATGAAAAAACATATAAAATATTAGACTATAAAAATAAATAAATTAAATTATGACTATGCATTGAAATTCTCACAAAAATGACAACAGATTATTATTATTTTTCAATAATCGTTATTTAAGTTGAAGACACAGATACTTTCGAAAACTCATGATGCTCTTAGTCAATTTTCTTATATCAGATTCATCAAATATTCTTTAAAAATATATATTGGTCAGTTTTGTATTGGTTTAAAGAAGAAGCAGACCACAGCGAGACTCTCGGGTATTCGCAGCACGTCGTTTTATTGCTTTAACTTCACTTGTATGCTTATTAGTATAATAGTTGCACTTTTCTTTTTTCCAGTTTCTCGTTACGAATAAAATAATACCACCAAATGAATTCACCGCAAATACTTGTTCCCATATTTTTGATTAATGTAAAAATAAATTATAACTTTGATGGTTTGATTCATCATAGTATTTACATTTTAACGTTTAAAAATAATAAAATCCGATATCATTTATTTTGATTGACGGGACGATTTTATTTGTAAAAAATCTTCACAAAAATCGACAGCAGCGAGTGTTCATGAAAAAGTATCGACATCTAAAATAAATATTAATAAATTTTTCGAAAATTCCCATTTGCAGTTTAAAATCAATGTAAATGTTAGCATTTTAAAATATGAAATTAACATTAAAATTTTTTAATAATGAATTTATTAATTATTATCTATATAATACAATACTCCAAACCTGGCATTTTACTCCATGTAATATATAGAACATACTTTTATGCCAACGACTTTCACAAGTGTCAAAATAGGAGCAAATTGGGTGAATAAAAAGTAGTTACAGACACTAGAAGAAGTTGCTAATGAAATGAATATCTTCAGATAAATTGAGAATCACCAAAACAAGTCAAATACGAGATAGACGCATTGGTCATGATACAAGGTTGCGCATTATAGCGTCGACGAATTTATTTATATTTTTGGAGAAACCGATTACCTGTCAAAATTACA
This sequence comes from Rhyacophila evoluta, assembly GCA_022683975.1. NCBI lineage: Eukaryota > Metazoa > Arthropoda > Insecta > Trichoptera > Rhyacophilidae > Rhyacophila > Rhyacophila evoluta. The sequence goes on along the minus strand of JAGVSQ010001136.1, from coordinate 1,090 downwards.
TAAGCTTAGGTTTTAATACAATATTAACACTGAACAATTAATGAAATATATGAAAAATACTTAAAATAGTTATGTGTTCAATCATTAATATCTAACAAAAGTTATATTTCTGATAAAAAAATCCCGTTTATTATGTTCTATTATTCTTATATGATAGAATATAAATCTTTTCTTCCGTCTGTATATTATTCTAACGACTATTCGGTCGATGGTTTTGATTTCGCTATGTTTTCCGATACTTCGCTAACAAGGTGGGGCCCAATAATTGCGTTACCAATCAATTGATTCTCTTTTCTATTTCTATAGCTGACAAGAATAATGTCTGCTATTGGGGTCGATGTCAACTCAACATTGTACACTAACACAATCTGTTTGAGGTTTTTGACTGACATTTTTGTTTCTTTTAAATCTGTGTTTTCATTTGTAAACTGGTGATAAAAAAGAAAAGAAACTATTAAACAAAAGAAGATTTATTTCTATCTTAAATACAATAAATCCGTTTTAAAGATTAAGGATTTTTCATATAAATTTAATCGAAAAATATAGAATTTTATCTTGTTTATTTTATTGTATAACTCAATTAAATGCATATAGAAAATAATCGTAGGAACATAATTAGAGATAAATCTCGGCTTTCCCGACCAAGCTCTTCAATTTCTTACCACTTTGTGTCTTGGTGTACCAATTAGTGGCAGAAATAAATTTAATATCTCTTTCTATTCTATCCTATCATCAAAATTACGGCCTACAAACACTACATTTTCTATCAGGCTTCAAGATTTTCCACCCTTTCATAATAATGTATCCTGTGTAAAAGAGACTTGATTAATAATTTTGTTTGTTATATAATTTTAAGAATATTTTGTTCAAGCAAAAGTCCATAGGCAGCGTCATTCAATTTTTAGTCGGTTTATCAAAATCATCCTTATAAAATTTTGTAAATACTTGTAAGAGATGAGAAGTTTAACATTTTTGTGAATGTTATATGAAAATTTGCGGGAAGATGCATAATTCGTTTTTGTATCTCATCACTTATAACTATGTTAGGGCTAAATTGCTTACGGAGCTTAGCGTTAGTGCGGATGCGAAA
>JAGVSQ010001135.1:7161-31273 GCA_022683975.1 Rhyacophila evoluta | reverse complement strand
AAATTATTTTTTTACGAGAATTGTTTGTCAGACAATTACTCAACCTAATAGGCAATAGGCAACATTAGAGTTTATTATTAATTACAGTTGAAATATTAAAAAGATCAATATTTCATTTTCATCGGCAAAAAGAAAGCTTTAATCATTGGGTTCGCGGTCAGTGAACATATAATGGAAAAAAAGAGACACAAGTATCTATTAAAAATACAGTTTAGTTGTTTCGAGAATTTTTTACGCCATAATATAAAATATAATATTGGGTACATAGAACGATGAAATTTAAAAAATGACTTTATAATTTATAAGTGTAAATATGAGATGAAAAGAAAATGGGATTATGTAAAGTATTTGAATATTAAACGTTCATTGAAATATTATACATTTTTAATTTCTAATAAAAGTTATAACCCTTCTTTTTTATAAATCTGCGGTTTCGCTTTATATTTTTGTTAAAAAATTGGTAAATATATTTTTTGCTCTGTATTTATCAAAGCTTCCTTGTAATATGCAACGCTAATTAAATAATTAACTTTCTCTGCGGCAAGCTGGAAGCTTTTAGCAGTACAAAGTTAAAGCTGGACATTGTTCCATGTAGCAACTAACCACCTTTAGCTCTTTACACATTTATCACGTGAGAAAATGCTTGCATCGTGTGTTTGCTAGAAGTCCTTTGCAAAAGTTCTCAAAGGATTTTGTTTATTCAAGTTACTGTTTCAAATCCAGATAGAGACTATCAAAGTTCGCTTGATATGTAATTAGTGTAATAAAATAAAATACTGTATATGTGTCAATACGTGACTATCATTTTTAAAAGTTAATTATATTTATCTTTGAAATATAATATCACTATTTTAAAATATCTATGTTTAAAGGCGAATCTCATTAACTGCATTTTTATAGTTTTGAGATATTGAGGTTTTAAGATATTTTTTGCGATATAAAATTCGTTTCTTAAGTTACACTCTTATTTTTTTTCTCCGTTAATATGATAGCTAACGTTAAATTGATTTTTGCAAACGATATGTCTTGTAAAAATTAGTGGGTATATCAAAAAAAGTAATTTTCGCCAAAAATGCACTTAATGAGTTTTACCTTTAAACGGACGATATATTAATATAAAACTAACAAACTATTTAAATATTTTAGTTAATAATAAAAAATGCTTACTCTACTACTCAATAAAAATAACTTTACTCTACTACTCAATAAAAAAGAGAATATATAAATATTAACATTATAAATAGACGTATGAGTATGTCTTTTTGGATTTTCTATATTTTTTACGGCGATTTACGAAACATCTTTTAAAATTTTCTTGATTCAAGGGCTTAAATTTTTAAACTGTTTGGAATCTGTTATTACGTATTTTTTCATAAAAAGTTAAACTTGTTTAAATGTTAAAATTACATTAATAAGTATAAGCAAGTATTACTGTGATCCATGTGTAATAATTAATATAATGTTCTATTGGTACTAAAACTTGGGTAATTTGTTTTTTACTTAACTCAATTAATAAAATGCATATTACCTTTATGGTGTCTATATAAAAAATTATAAAAATTTAATTAGAAATTAAAAATCTGATATAGTCTATAATTAATATTTATTTCATTTACAACTAGATTTATCTATTTTGTTTTATATATCCGCCCCTTCAATTATATGTCACTTATTGTTGTAGATTGTAGTAGATTAGATTCAATCGAAATGAAATACGAGCTTAAATATTTTATGGGTTATTTTTATTTTTAATTAATATGTTTTTAGTATCCACTCCATATCTGAAGGCTAATTAATTTTCTTGCGGATAATTTTTCATAATTAAAACCCCAATTAATAACTCCGTTGTATTTTTCATATAATTTAAATAAAACGTTTACGATCTGTTGTAATCAACATTAATTTATCTACCAAAGTTGAATATATTGAATAAAAAAATAACCACAACGCTTTGCATAGGCATTTTGCATAATTTAGAGAATTTTTATGTGGCTTCACGACGTGTTAAGAAACCCAACAGTGCTTTGATTTACGAGGTGTAGATTTTATAATTATTCACAGCAAGCCAACATTCCAGCTTTTGTAAAATGCTGTGAATACTTGCGAACATTTTACAAAAACTCTTAGCTAAGCACTACATTGTTATAGTATAAAAGCAACTTCGGTATTTACCTGAAGAATGCTTCAAACAGCTGTAAACATCTTTCAACGTTTAACTGCTCCATATATTTTTTATAATTGTACCGTGGCATTTTCGTAAGGCCTATTGTTTTCTTGAAAGAATAGTTTTTGTTTTATTGCGTAACAACATTCTAGTAATTTTATAATAATTGAATGTAGTGGTATCAGCCAACTGGTCAATTTATTAAATGTTCATGTATAATTTTGTGTATTGTCATTTTTCTTTTACAAAAGTGAAGCGTATAAATTTTACTAAAAACGGTCAATCGCTTAACTCATTGGTTATTCAGTCTAACATATTTGTTCTTTTAAAAATCTTTATGCAATCGTGGGAATTGAATTTGCGACCTCCAGTAACGAGACGCGCGCTTACTACTCAGCCACTGGATAGAAAAACTGCTTACGTAACTAATTGCATTAAACCGTGTTTAAGATTTTATCTAATTTATGTTTTTACGAAGCACTCCTTCAATTTCATTTGTTTTCTAGTGTAGGTTTGAATAAAAGGAATTAAAGAAATGTTGCCACCTTTTATCACACAAACCATTTTTTTTAATAATACGTATTTTCTCACACGCCGTATATAAAAATTGAATAAACCAAAACGAAAAGTCGGTAAGTAATATAATATTCCATTGTGTTTAACCTTACGACTGAAAATATCACAGCGCTTCCTTTCACATGTTAATCCACGCCTTGGCATTTGCATACAAATGTAACCAATTTTCCACGCAGTGTAACACGAGTCTGAATAAAATATGAACACGTCCAGCTTATTTACTATTTATTACAAGACTAATTCAGTTGAAATGAGATTTTATCCTAATACGAATGATTATTAACACGGATATAGCACACGAACTAAAATAATGTCATTATGATACAATCTTATACAATGTTATTATAATCGAATCATTTAAACTATGTTATGAAATGATTTAATATCAGAAAGAGTCTGTGAACCAACTTATATATATACTGATAAGATTTAAATTATTTTATATTGCATTTTTAAACCTTCTAAGCATAATATCATATAATAATTGTAGATGACCTACCAGTAATGAAATATGGTTTACCCTTTTTATATTTTGATTGTGGTTGGATAATATAAAACTAAAAATAATGATAATCGGACGGATATCATACATCTGTTTTAATTTATTTAAACAATATAGATGTTTTTAATTAAATATCAGTTTGTTTTTACAAACATAGAATCAAACGATAGTTTTTTAAAACTGATTATGAATGAAGAAATGTCAAATTTACAAAATCCTATTTTTCTGACACATTCGTAAAAATGTTTACCAATACTTTCAAAGTGACTTGATTATGAAGATTTTTTTTGAAGTTTTCTAACCATCCACATAAATTAATATATTACCGATATTGGTTCTGGAAAATTAATTACACCTGTATATCTATTTTAATAAGTCTTCTTCCATATCCGCTCCCAAATATATGGACTCCACATGCCGTTTCAAAGAATCCTTGTCACCTACCAGTACTATTGCATCCTCTCAGGATATACCTGCATCCTATAACTCTGCCGGATACAATCTGTAGATAGTATTAAGCTGCCTTCTAGGACGCAGGTTTAACTAGAAAACCGGTCGACTTGAAGAATAGGTAAATCTTTCATGTGGCATCCACAATATGTGATCGAGCCTGGTCCAGCCTAGCAGCTTCACTTTATTCCTAATGAGTGGCCGCATAGTCCATTCTATTATCTTCTTGTTATAAACAAACTAAGAGTATGTTTTATCATTGTATTATATTTATCAATATATTTACGTGTTCGCAATTAATGATTTTTCCAATATTTTATTGTTATTTTACTGTCCATAATTATAAACCAATTTTAAGAAGGATGCTCAGTCTATATTAATTATCTTATTTTCAATTGCTTTGTATGCTACAGTGCACAATGTAAAGTATTTTTGTATTTTTATGTGCGTTATTTATTTCCAAACAAACATTTATTGTCCTAGTAAGTGAACTGGCACAGTATGGTCCAAATTTATTTCTCAGTTCATTCGAATAAGAACGGTTAGCGACATATACGACATTTATGTCCATACGATATACAGTGCAGCATTGGCACGTATACGAAATGGCTCACGTGAAACTTCTGTGGGACTTCTTTGACCAACCATTGCATTATAGTTTTACATTGGGTCACGAAGAACACTAGATCTTTTACTCCCTAGGGGCTTAAATAATTTGTACGAAAGAGATTTTGTTACACAGTAGAACTTAGTAATGTCTATACTATATAAACGAGGTAAAGAGTTTATTAACTTGTAGATAAAAAAATGCCTTAAACTAAAATATTTTATTATTTCGAATCAGTCACATTAATAACTGTTTTGTGATTGTGCACTATTTGTAGCTAGTTTGAATCTCGCATTTACGTAAATAATTTTTAAATTCAAAGAGTTTTGTAAAAAATGATTACAAATTATCTCAAAAAACAACATAAATGAATATCGCAATGAATACTTCTATTTCTTCCACATTCAGAATGTATATGATGAGAAATGGAGAGAGGTAAATTTAAAAAGTATTTATCACAAATTTCTTTCGAATAACAATAATTAGTTAATATAAAGTAAATATTATTTATACTAGCATTTCTTATGTTTTTTATGAGGACCATTCTGATTATAGAGCAAAAATTAATATTAACAGTATATATTCTTAAGTGAACAAAAAAATGTTTTACAAAACAACAAATAAAATTCATCTAAAATTTGAGAATTTTTTGAACATTTCGACGACACTCTCAAAATGAAAAAAAATGCTTTGTGTATTTACATTAAAAAAAGAAATTAATTATTACAATAAAATTTTAAATTTCTCCTAAGAGAGCACTTATTAAAGCAATATGTACGTTAATACTTTCATTAAAATCTGGCTGTAATAGAATAAAATTTAATTTAATAGAATGATTAAATTTGTTTATAAAAAAATACTAAATAAAAAAAGAAATATGACGCTAAAAAAATTCTTCATAATTCATCAAGCTTTCATTTTATTTTATTAATAATATTAAGTAGTACTTAATGTTATATTGTATTATATCCTTTTCACTTTTTTACGCCGTTCACTCGTTCACTGAAATACAGAAAACATTTTAAAAAGCAGTGTTTTTATTGGATTTTATCTATTATAACTTATTATCTTATTATAGCTATCCCTACGAATCAAGTCGGCGTTTTTAAATTTCGAAAAAAAAGTCACACAGAGCTTTGATCGCGCGTCCAACAATACTGAAATACGCGTAGTAACTCAATTACCGTAATTAAATTCCAGTATAAATAGAATAAAAAAATTACTAGATTACCTTTATCTATGGTATCAAAACATTAGCATATTATAAAATAATCAGTAGACTAAATTTTTTTTCAATTATACATTTTTAATATAAATCGAGCATGAAATTTTTTTACACGGTTACATTTCTTTTTAAAACGCTTATCGTAAATCCCGAGGCTGTCTGTATATCGTAATAATATTTTTAAGCATGGATACAGTAATCGAAATTTTCAACAAAGGGCTTTCCATAAAATTACACACAAAGAAAAACATTTTTTTTTCAAAGGGAGTAGTACCCTCGGGGGAATTCAAAAAAGGTAAATAAATCTGCGGAAAAGACTTCCACATAAATTTTATCCTTTAGAAAAAGCTCTTCAATTGTTATATGAGATATATGTATTGAAATGAAACATTTTCTTTGTATTTTAGGTTAAATATCAATTTATAAGCCTTGTATGTTGATAAAGACTTATTTATTTATAAATACGTATTTATACGCATTATATTAAACTCCCCCATCACACTAGTATTGATAAAAAAATATCTAGTAAGATTATTGATAAAATTGAGTTAATCGCTTAAATTTTCTTTAAACATTTATATTTTCATATTTGTTTACATGGAAGTGTTCAAATTTGACATATTATATTTTCAGAGCGTTTATTTTTTAATATAGAGATGTGTCTGCTCCGATTATGCCAATAATTATTAGTTAAAACTATGTGATACTGTTGTCATAACTTTTTTTTGCTGCCACTCACTTTCTTAGATACAACTGGTAATAGATTGCCCCTAATAAGTGTATTGTATAATATTATCGAATCGTACAGTTTATTATACTGTTATCACAATTATAGGGCTTATTATATTTATTTTTGTTGACTCCTAAAATAATATAAGTTTTATGAAACTGAAAAGAAATATAATTATTGAAATAACATTGAAATTCATATACCCATAAAAAGCTTATACGTATTTTACAATATTATTTCAAATGGCTTGACAAGTTTTCGAGAAAATGTTAACATAACTTATTATGTAAATATTAAAATGTCAATCATAATTTATGGAGTTCTTTCAAAATGGAAAACTTAATCCATAGTTAAGAAACAAACTTCTATGTTTCGTCTGTCATTTTTTAATTAAATTACTCTCGAGAAATTGATAAAAAGCCGCTCAAAAGATCTTTGCAAGAGAAACAATGGTCTTAGCGAATTTACTACTGTGAGTCATTAATCATTTCTTTTATGAGATTCAAATTTTATCGTCATCAATTTGAACAGATGGATTTAAGAAATACACCCAAGTTTCTTTGTATTTCAAGTTTTATTAATTAATTATTAAAGATTTAGACTCATGCCTCTTTTCAGCCGTTTACTGTGATAAATTGATTGAGAAACTAAGCCAAATAAAAGTATTCAAGACTTCAAGGCGAACTGATTCGAGTTTTTATATCCTAATAGCCCTTGTCTTGTTTGGTCTTCAAGTTGTTCTTTAGATTTTTTCATTAATTAGTTACAATTATTTCAAAATAATTCACTTATTTTTTCAACGTAAGTTTTAGATTTTAATTAAAAAATATAATTCTAGAAAAATACTATCGTCTGTCATCACAAAAATATCGTTTAATTTAACTTTTAAATCTTTAAATTTTATAATATCTCAATGCATAGAGTTTTTTTTTGCCATCACGTCTTTTTCGTTCAAAAATTATTTATAAATCAAACTTAAGTAACTGACTTACACGATTTATTATCCCTTATACTGCACTCTTTTGACTTTCGTAAGAAATATAGAATTGTGCGCTTAAAACACAAAGCGAATATTTGTATGTATGCTTAAGGCTTTTCAGTCGTGAACGAATCAATTATTATATTTGGCTACAATATGTGGAAATTATGTTTTATCGACGATTCGAATGTTTTTGTTCAAAAATTAATTATTCATAAAAGCTATTTTTCTGCTTTCATATAAATAAACAAGATGTATTGTTTAACTGGTTATATGAACTGGCTTTGCATTGGCTAGATTCAAACTTACTCAATATTTAGCTGTATACAATATGTTATTTGTTGATAATCAGTGATGATATTATAATTAAAAAAACACATTTGACATGGAAATTTTAATCAAAATAACATTTAAAATTATCATGTCACTACAACTCATAATTTGGAATGAGCTCTTTTAACAAGCCGAAACTCGTGTATTTTATAATTAACATTATATTATATATTATATAGGATCAATCATATTTTGGTTCTAAAGTATTCATAAGAGAATACTAAGACTAAAAGTTGTATCCACTAAGTATATTAATCTGAATTTTTAGTATGATGCATAGAATCGGTGATGAATTCTAAGATACGAATTGTTTGCGAAATTTGCAAAAAAAATCTCGGGGATGAATATTTTGGATGCTATGCAAACTTATTAAACTTTCACAGTATATCTGTAGCTTAGAAGCAGACGGATGTAAATACGTAAAGTAAAATTTTCAGGAGAGCCAAAAAACATTTTTTACCTCCTATGAGTTTCACAAATATTTATGCAGGTCGTTAAAAAATACATCATGGAAATCAATAATTTAATTAATAAAGTAAATAAAAAACAACAGTTATACTCCTTTCACTTTACTTAATTATGCTTCCAATGCGTTATTGTTGTTACATCCAAATGCAATCATGTTTCCACTTATCATGATCCTTAACTGCTAGTTGTCATTTTTTTTAAATTTGTGACTTACATCTGTATGCTTTTTAAATACAGCATAACGTAACAATTTGCCGTCAAGATTGAAGCAGTATACAAAAAGAAAGTTTATTTGAATAATAATATACTACTACATTACAGTTACTGAGAAACCAAAGTCAAAGCTTAAGGAATCGTTTCATTTATGTGCTTAAAAGTTACGCCTGGCCATTATCTTAACGAATAAAGTAGATTTGATTTTCTTGTATCTTTTAATGTGATAATAAAATATAAACAGACTGCGACATGTTTTAGTCCTTCTCTGTTTTTCCTCAGGGAGAATACATTTTAGTCGGCGTTATATATTTTGTCTTTAACTGTTCTTATATTACAATCCTTATATCTACGAAATACTATGTTGGTTTTATACCGACATTAAGTGTATGCATACATGTAAAATCTAATTAAATTTGTTCCCCTTTTCTTTACATGACTATTAAAAACTGCGCCGTTAGTAATTTTACAACAAAGGATGTCTTTAAATAAATATTTACGTAGCATATTATTTATTAAATACCTTTTTATTTGATAATAAGTAAGATAAGTAAAACTAAGTAGAAATATGATAAATAATTGATACAGTGTATCTGCAATGTATTTTTCTGAGTTTTTATAAAACTGTAATTCAAAACAGTATGCATTCTGATATCTAATTTTGAATACCATTTATTATGGTGTTTATATGCTCAATTTTACTGAGTGAACTTTTACATTGATTAGATGATAACTAAGTTATTATCAATCACGTCATTGGCCGATCACGGATGTCATAGGTTCAAATCCCGCAGCTGCATTAGAAACTGCGGTGAGCCATTCATTGTCTGGCAATTTTTGTTAAAAAAAATATTTCGAAAACTCATATGCTTCTCATACGAAAAATGAGATGGTTAAAAAAACTATCCCGAGATAGAATATTATAAGAAATTTCTAGATTGCTAATTCGAAATATAAAGAAGTCAATAGAATTACAACAGAAATAGCAACATTTTATAGCCTATATTATAAAAAATAAATTTTGATTAATAATGTATAGTTGTATTCTATTTAAGTAAATCTTGCCGGTTCACAGACTGCCAGCCGCCGATATCTGCTATTTTCACTATACTAAATTAGTATTTATACTAAATCACCATACAAAAACATATGACAATTGATGTCGATAATCTTTTCGGTTTCACCGGTTTCTGGACCACTGGTATCTGAGACCAAAATTTGAACGCATCAAATTCACCTATTATGTTATTGATTAAGAGTAAGGACCGTAATTCTATTCGAGCTTGTTGACTCACGGACCGACAGTTGCCAATAGCTGTTTTTTTTCATTATATTGTACTAAATTTGTGGTAAATATCTAGGAATAAAATTAGTGATCAATAAGTTTTATGTTTTACAGGCTCACGAGCCGGTAGTTGCGGCATGTTAATTTAGCATATTCACGCTAGTTAATGATGAACAAGAATAGAAGTAGTGAATTTTTGTTCTTGCGAGCTCTCGGACTACTAGTTTCCAAAGGTTTTTAAAGTTATATTGGAGTTTAAGATTCTCAACTTTTAGCTATATATTTAAGCAGTTACTCATAGAATTTACATTATGAAATATGAATCGATTGAATACTGTAGCTTAAAAGTCATTATAATAAAATAATGAGGTTTTTTTCTTGTAATAACAATTTTTACATTAATAATTTGACGCAGTCGTGTGTATTTAAAATAAAATTGGTCGAGCGCGTATGTTATTCATCCGAATAATTCTCTCATTTTTATAAAAGATCCGCAATACTCTGGCACAATAACGACGTCATAAAATAAAAAGACAGTCGTCTCTATAATAAGAGGTAGGCTTTATCTTTTTCACCACAGCCAGAAAAGAGTACAGGATCGAGACAATGGCCATTACTTTCAGAATAATAGAGTGAATTAGTTAGAAGTCATTTATTCTTAGTGCCGCGTGTGTAGGATATTATTATATAGCCTCTTAATGTACTACTTTATATTATAACTAAACCTTTAATAGGTTTATCAAAGGCAATTACATATTTTTATTTTTTTGTCTTTGGTATACAGATCGGCTGTGAAAAGAAAAAAGGACGTAATCCACAGTCTTTCAAACTAGCTTTTATTCGATAATCACAGTGTATACAGCATAATACACATTCTATCAAAATGGTTTAAGAAGCAAATGGCAAATTAGTATCTAAATCTAGCTTTTAAGTTAAAAAAAAAGGATGACCTGTCAAATTTACAACCATGAAAAGGGACTTTCACCACATTAATTTAATTGGTTTTTCTTAAATAACTCATTCTATTATATGATATTGGGGAAGTGAAATACTAGTTTTAGTTTTTATGCACTTTAAGGTTGTGTTTATTTAATAATTTGACTTTGGCCAAAAATCATCAAGTAGACGTTTTTTGTCTCTCCTGTAAAACTTGTTCTGGTGGGTCACGTTCTTTTTCCTTTCTACCGCCGATATACAATTAATAAATATATATAGTTGATCTATTCTTCATTTTGGAACTGAAGCAAATAACTCTCTAAAATTTGAATTTCACGAAAATCAATCGATAACAAATCGCTCAACCCGTTACTCATACAACTTGCTTTCCCCTCTACCACTTGCCACGTGATCTACACTCATTACGCGGGCGTATGCCGTAGTATAACTAACATGAAGCGCTCTTCAGTATCAGAAGTGTCCCAGAAACAGCTTCCCATGACCGTGGTTTGCGTGCGCTAGAGTATGTACTTATACTGTTCTGCATCTTTGAATTCAAAAAAAATCAAATCTATAACCCCCGGTATTACAAAATGCACACTTACTAATCGATTACCGATTTTAAGTTAATTTTTTAACATCTTAGGCTGGCTGAAATACATGCTGCAAATGCCTCTAGACAATCTAAAACTATTTAAGCTATACAATTAATGTCTGAACAACTAGTGTTTCTTTTACTTTCAACAAATTCTGGTGATTTGTATGATCGTCTAATTATAAAATGTATTCGGTAGAATTTAAAATGTTGGCATGATCTGTGAGGATGCAGAGCAACTGGCGAGTGAGATAATTTAAATAAAAAGCGGATATAAAAAAAAAAAAAAACTTACAAGGCAATTCAATATGTCCGCATAGCCATTACAAAAGAAATCATTTGTAAAATAAATATGAAATTCAAGCATCACCATGATAACAGCACTATCCTTATGGTAGATAGATCTCTTTCGTTTATAAGGACCCCAATGTATAATAATATATTATAATATACCAAACCGCATGTCGATTGTGTTTACATTTATGTTACAAATTGGTGGTTGAGAAATAGCGGGTTCCATACCAGGCCACATCTGCTTCTTTTTGATCATATTAGGCGGCTATTTTTTTATATTAAAATAATAATTATTAAAATTATTCTGTCGTTCACGTAGATTTTAAATTATAAAAAAAAAAAAAATACTGAAGATGCCAGACTGTTATTTTCTACATGAAAATTATATGACGTATTAACTAATTGAATTAATCATGAATATAATTAACTTCGTCTGAATACCAGAATGCCTTAACTAAGAATCTTAATAATTTGCATTAATTCGGTACAAATTTTGCATATTTTAGCTAGAAATTTTTCATCTGTAAAACCACAAGCCGTCTACCATGCATAACCAAAGATAATAAATTTTCATAGCTATAATTCACATTTTGAAATTCGCAATATCTGTCTGACGTTTCATAATAATACAGTATATGCGATGCTGTATCTAAGGTTTCATTCGCAATTTTAACATCAACAATTTTATTTTCATATTCAAATATTATATATTAGAAATAATAGACAATATATCAATATTAATGTTTGCACATCGTTCATTTCACAGAGGCCTGTTATTATAAATTGAGTATCGATAAAATATCTTTTAAAATAAATCTTGAATATTAATTATAAGTCATAAAATAAGCTAAATCAATTTAATTTGTAAATATAATATTATTTGAATTTTAAATTAAATTTAAGCCTCTATTTAGTTTTCTCGGTTGCAATTTCAACTGTTTCACCATTCTCAGTATTGAACTTGACTAATAGACTAACAATTCTAAATATATTTTGTAATTTACAAATGTTTTCTATTCCGTTAAAGCATCGTAATTTATTAGTGATAATATAGTAGTTAAACGAGTGTTGTGTGAAAACTATTTTATTTACCATGTCCACTCTAAAAGTTGAGAACAATAGAGTAAATCTCTGCATGATTTCTACTACGGAAATGGCGCATGCAGATCTCCATAGTGTGAAAACTTGATAAAATTTTAAGGAGGAATGGTTATCACTTCTCAAACCATTTAATTCAGTACTGCATCTTAATTATATTTTTTAAATCTTTAGGTAGCTGCTAGATTTAAGCCAGTGTGTACGTTTATCCACAATATATGATAACAAAAAATCACAATTAAGGATTGTAAGCATCTATATTTTGTGTTTTACTTCCAAGTGGCCAATCACTATAGCAATCATTAATACTATATAAAATGGTATGTTTAAACTATTCTGCCTTACTAATTAAAAATTCAATACCTAAATAGGGAATCACATTTGATACACTGTGTTTTTACTTTATAGGGTAGTATTATAATAATTTCACATTATTAGACAAGTAGTTAAATAAAAAGGCTAGAAAACTGTATTCAAAAAGCTTTTAAAACAATATCTGTCTATATTATATATTCTATATCACTCAGATGAAAAATATCGATACGCAAAATGAGCTTACAGATTAATTAAATATTTCTCGATAGAAAAAATACCTGATGATATTATGTATTGGAATTTCAGGAATAAGTAAATCGTCATAAGCCTTAATAGCAAACATCGTAATTTTCTACAGAAACGTATTTTTCGTGGAACTCTAAAGGCTGTTCTCATGAAAGTAATGTAAATAGTAGGCACTAAACTCTATAGTGTTGACTAGGCGAAGAAAATTTCCACGAAAAATTGATTATTTATAAAACAATATTGGAAGTTACTGTATCCGGAAATAAATTGTCAGTAAAGCCTACTTTCCCTGGAGGCTGTATTCGTTCAGGCAATATTTACTACGAGATACTCGCTTGAGCCTTCCCCATGCATACACAGCGCCACTTGAGCGATACAGAAGAAGTAGGGAAATGTTTTCGCTTGGGAAATGCAGCGACAGGTTCAAAATTCTCAAGCGCTTTTAGGTTTTCCAGGAAAAATAAATATAAATTTGCAATTACCGAGGCTTGAAAGATAAATTCAAATTACATATCATCAAACTGTGAGTATGAATGATAATATGTTCAAGTTGATCTTTGATATAAATACAAATAGAGAATATTTAGATAAAATAACATAATGAAATATTTAAAAAACTTAATTTAATTTTTAAAAGTATTAATTTGATTCAATATGTTCTACTAAATTTAATGGACATTTCTTTTTATGTATTCTTCTATTTTGTCAAGGTTTTACTATCGAGGACGAAAGTTAATTATAAACATGAAACGTGTGTTAGGTAAGTAAAAGTTATTATATGTGTGTGCTTTTAAATTTAATAGCTTAAAACTAGAATAATATGTTATTTATTTTAATGCGTTGACTAATGGAGCTTTTATATATGTGCGGAAATTTATATTTATCATTAAATAAACACGATGTCCAAAATTCACTTTGGAAATATACTTTTGATCGTACTAGTAGCAAAGCGATAAAAATATCATGAATTGTGTGTCAATTGTATCGTGGTATTTCACTGAATTAAAATATTAATCACATATATTTACCGCTCGTTGACGAGTTATTTGGGATTTGTTCTGTAGTGTGAACACTTTTTTAGAACTTTAGCAAAAATAATAGAGTTCACAAAATTCATATTATATTTGGAAGATAACAAACATGTTATACATACGATAGTTAATCTTAAAAAACATGTTATCAATTGATTTTTATAGAATATTATGATTCATAATTAGTTCCTTTTTAAAATCCAGATAGCCATACTAATGTTCCTGATATCAACGATAAATGACAATATCCATTTTAATGTTTTAGAAAAAGGATGTCAAAAAATAATACATATTTTACAGTAACTTTAGTGTATAGTATTTCTCGGTAAGCTTGTATGAAAATATCATTGCAAACAATGAACTATATATATATAATTTATATCAATACCTATTATGATAAAATTGATAGAAATATCATTTTAACCATTGGTACAAAACATAAAAATGTTCCCCATTATTATTGCAGGCGTTTGTTTTACAAATTATAATCAAACCGACGGAAAAATTATAACAGTGCGTTGATAAATACTGAAAAGGGCTACAAAAAAAATTTTCGTGTAGTAAATACAGTATAAGCGCGAAATGATAAAACTTTTTTCATTATGCCGTCCGTCCATTCATTCTCAGTCCGATTAATACAATCCTGATGAATTACAAGTGAATTGTAAATACAATTTTTACGATTGAAATTTAAATGAAAATTTACTCTCAAGATATTATATTGAGAAAAAAATCGTTCACAGATTTAGTGTCGCCGAATTGAATAAGTTAAAATATTTGAGGAAACAGCTGTGAGACCTTTGTCAAGTATTTTCAGCTTAAATTGTTACCTGCTACGGAAGGTAGAGAGTAATATTATAATAATAGACCAAAGTTTGGCAGGAATACTCCTGTCTCTTGAATAACTGGCTTCGAATACTTACCCGCTAGACGAAAGTAAATTATTTAACATTTAGATATTAGGGCGTAGTGTGTTTTGATATTATTAAATATGAGTGTGTTTGAATATATTACTATTGTATTAGTATTATATAAATCCGTGCTTATCAAACCAGGAGTTTAACTTTCGACACAAAAAATGTTACAAATTATATGTTACAATATACGTATTTTCCTCTATATATGATTCATTCTTACTTATATTATTCATATATTACACAAAATTGTAAAGAAAGAAGACAGCACTGAGGTTTTACTTCAGATCAACGGCTCTCAAACTTTTTTCGGGCCGTGGCCCCCTTTTGAGTAAATAAAAAATTCCCTATCTCCCAATTTTCTACCGGTTTTTTTCGTTTCGTAATGTATGGAGCTTTCTTGTTTTTTTAGCTACACGTAAAAATATTACTCACTCTACTTCACAAATGCACGGTTCCTTATTGTTTTTAGCTCATAAATAATTATATTATTCACTTTGAATATTTTTCCATATCTGCCTCACCTAAGGTTTGGTATGCCACCCTAAGAAGTTTATGTCTAATTTTCCCTAAAAATCCCTAATTTTTGGTTTGTACCTCTCTCGAAGATATCTATGGCCTCCGGGGGCCATATTGATATAGATTGAGAAACTCTCCTCTAAATTATGATTATTGTTGGTGATGATATAATTTTTTAGTAATTACATTACAGGTTCATTTTCTAAATATAGTTTTATATAATAATTAAACAGCTATGAAATGGATCTACCGAGATTACGTTAACTGATACAGCAATACATTATTATTTGGAAATATAATAACATATTTTTTGAACATACATGCGTAAATTTATAAACGATTTGTGTATCGTAAAATCATAATAAAAAATAATGATTTATATGTTTAATGATGAGCCATTGAAACTTTTTTGAATTTAATTTATCAAGAATCGCCAAAAAATATTTTGTAGCCAAATAGCTAATGATAAAAGTAGACAAAAAAAAACTTTTCTGGTAAGTAACTAATAGTATCTGATTTGTTTTTCATAGTCAATGAACAGGAAAACTCTATCGAAGCAGCTTCTGTGATCGCTGTATTGAGCTTTTTTCAGGGAAAGTTGAGTTTCAAAAAAGTTTAACGACGGCCATTCAACAAAATGATGTGCCGGTAGTTGCCAACTAAATAACTTTAATACAATCGAGTGTCCATAACTGTTGACCTTATTTAAAATAGCAGAAGCTTCTTCCACGGGTAAATTTAATATTATAGGTGTTTTATTTTAGACTATTTAAACTCGGTATGGATTTTTCATTAGCAAACATTTCAACTAATTAATGTTTGTTTCGATTTAAATTGGCTCGGAGAGGAAAATGTCTACTAAAGCATTTTTCGTTTTAAATTGTGTTATAACGCTGCGCCTCTAATTTAAGCGCTAATTTTGAATTTAACAAAGTAGTTTTCTAAATAATATTTAAAATAAATAATATTCTCCGTAAATATAACTTCTTGAATATCGAGGTTAAATAATCATTAAACAATTTTTTGTACAAGTTTATTAGTCTTGTCAATAGCTATTATAAGGTTGACAACACTGCTAGAACTTTAATAAATATTATTACAGGTGGTATAGGAAAATAAGGATTATAATTAAATTTTCTTGAGCTACAATAAAACGAAGAACCAAAAAAATGCCATTTGAAATGTATGACTTGTTTTTTATGTAAATGCATCTCTTCCAATTTAGCGGTTGGTTACATATAAACTTGTCTTATTCTTTTCTCTCAATTGTCTTTTTCACATAGGAGTTGGTTAAATTCTTGAATATGAACTTTTTTTAAAAAGCTTCTTTATGTTATGGCTGTCCATTTAATTTTCTCATTATTTTAACAAATATATTGATATAAATTAAATGGGCATATAATGGAAATATCTTATGAATGGTCATGGTTATTATCAAGTACCCATATCACTATTACGTAAGAATCCTTAATTAATCTTCGTTATAGGTCACGACTTCTCTATCTGAAAGGAGTCTCGTAGCAATGCTGGCTTAGAATAGTTGGAATTTGGCTTTGACATTTTAATACATATCAATGACTTGTTCATTTGTATCACATAGTATGCATCGTTCGTGATGTATTAATTTTATAAATATTATGTTTAAAATAATATATCCAATTTATTCGACACGCAAATTTTACTAACCGAATCATACGCTTAACTAAGACATAAATGAACACATAAAATTATATATTTAGCATGAATTTTTGATTTTGTGCGAACCTCTGAGAAAGGGTTTTGCAGTTTCAAATGTAACGCGTCAAAACCAGAGCTGACTAAAACAGTACAGGATGTGGTCGGATAGTGTCAAATTTGCTTGTTTCCTCTTCCGACCAGAAGCATTTTCGGCACCATGAAGATGCGTCGTGTAATATCTATGATATACATGTAGTGGAATCAAAAGATACTGCCATTACCTAGAAATGAGTAAACAAATCGGTGAGTGTCATCATATGGTTCACATACGCAGCGGTAATAGCCGATTAAATATAGAATAAAATAAATGTTTTAAATTATAATAATATAAGTTAGCGTACATACTTACCATTCAAAGAATGTGTGCTCAATTCTGACATCTGCTGGCTTTTAAGCAATCCAAAAATGTAGAACGCATTGGGTTGACAATTGTTTTACAATTAATTTTCGTAATAAATAATCCGTCAAAATATACCTTTACGTTGCGAGGATCCATATACATACTCCGCTTTTGGCGTAGATATCTTCACATTTTATGAATACATACACCATTAAAAATATATTATTTTTTTCGATTTAAATCAGCCAAATTATTATTTGGTGATATTCAGCGAAGGAAATTAAACTCATTTACTGTCTTATTTCTATTCGTTTAAAAAAACAGAATAGGCGCTATTCTTCAAAGATCGCATTTCGGTGTTTGCAGAAAAGTTTTCCTAAGTGGAAAAATTACTTGAACGTTCGAAGTTTTTGGAGGAAAGTTTCAGACTTATGCTTCAGTAGCAAGTTTATTTATTTCAAAAATATGGCCGTATCCTCCAGAAGACTAATGTATTTATAAAATAATAAATTTAACTCGCCGAAAGTTTTTCTGAGGATTATTAATCTTAAAGTTTACTGCATACGTTTTAACTACAAGATGTACTGTACAATTAATTGTAAACTTTACTAAATGGTTTAAATTGTGTAGTTAAAATAAGACGTTGCCATATAATAGTCGACGTGATTTAAATGTAAATGTATCTGGGCACTAAGAGATTTTGTCGCTAAACCACATGCATATTAATTAACACTTACTATTTAAGTACACACTTAGTGTATAACTAATAATAGTCTAAGCGTAAAGTTTTACTGAAAATGATGAAAAGAGATCTGATTCAAATTAGCAAAATATTAGTGTTTAGATAGAAATTGCGATATAGCCCGTGATCCCTTACTTGAAAGTGAAGCTAGATAAAAGTTTTAAAAAAAATCAAATTAAATTAAATCTGAATTTATTCAGTTAAAACTACGTTATACATTCTGGTATTTGTAGATATAAGTTTTATAATTATCAAGTAAATTAAAGTTATTTGCACGATATATGTCTAAATCTTATATAAAAATGTGAAAGGCTTAAAATACGAATAATATATGGATAAATAATCAAATATAAAAAACTTATCAAAAAAATTCAATTGTAAAGCAAAAGGATATATTTCACAACTTCGACTATAAATATAACAAATATATCACTCGCATCAATCTGTATACACGCTGTTGAATATGATATGAATAATACAATAGTTTATTTTGCAAGTACTCTGTGTCAACCGTTACTTCATTTTAAAAATGGATAATTATAAGTACCAACGGTGTATATCAACAGTATATATCATGTCAAATAGAATGAGTTTGAGCCTCAAACCCATTTCCCAGGCTAAATACGTCTCATTATGTATCTTGCCAATTATACTACTAAAAAAATATTTTTACACGATTAACTTGAATTAATAAAAAAAAATCCAATTATTTGTAATAGATTTCGTATACCTTAGGGCAAAAATTAACGAATTTGCATTTAAGCAAAACTGTCTCATTAATAAAATGGCTTGGTAATGTAAATAAAATTAAAAAGCTTCAATCTCATCGCGCTATTAAAAAATGAATCAGCTAAATTTTATCGTGAAAGTATTTTTGGTAAATATTTTAATTAACGCTTTCAGAGTGACTAGTTGTATGCTTTGCAATCATTGCAAAATATTAGAAGCTTATAATTGATCGGAAAATCAAAAATTTGATTACCGTCTGATGTGAAAAACTAAAAATTAGGTTTGAATTTTTGAAAATATAATCTAAGCTTCTAATCTGTCGAATAAGTCTTGACTATGTAAAGATTATATGTTTTCCAGTGATAATTTTCACGTCGTTGGGATCCATATGCTCTACTTTCGGAAAGAACATGGTAAAAATACATAACCGTTCAAATTTTATTAACATTAAAAAATATATAATTTATATACAGAAAACTTCAGTACACAAATTACTAACAAATGTGTTTATAAAAGTCAAACAATTTATTATAACTTATAAATCTTATTTGAATTAACTTATACATACAAAAACATAATTAGTATAATTTATATTAGTAGTCATTTGTAAGAAATATATAAGTTAGTTTAGTGGTTAAAGATTTTTTACAATTAATAGAAATTTGATATTTTTATTTCAATTTACCTTGTTATGTAAGATTTATAAGTTTTTATACAGTTATAAAGTATCTATAACTTTCCTTAAATTAATATTACACTCGAAATATCTTTCACGCGTCAAATCTTCAAAAGACTTTAATAATAATTTTATAGAATGAATCAACTATTGATCCATAGCACGCCAAATCATTGAGGACGAGCTATATTTCGTTTTTACATCAATATTTGAACTGAAAACATGGATCTAAAATTTCGAGCAAATTATCAACAGTCAAGTTATATCACAAACCTTTTGCATACACAGTATCTACACCATAAAAACTTACCACATTCTTTTTAATACTGTACAACATGCAAACGTTCTTTCGGTTACAGTTCTTTCTGTTCAATGACATACATATTTAACATTCAACAGTGTTGTACGCCAAAAATTTACAGATAAAGTATTTTTTTAAAGAAAATGCTATCAAACTGAAACTAGACGGCAATTGCAGTGCCAAATACTTTGGTCGAATTGTTCAGGATGCCAACGAATTCTGCCCACTCTTGCTAAACTTGCAAGGCGCCAGGCCAAATGAAAAGTTTACACCCAAAACTATCCCATACGGCTACAACAAAGTGTAAGCCTTTAATAGCTTTAATAACAAACTATATTTTAAACAGCTAATTTACAATAGTATTCTACATTATTTATAAAGATAAAGTATGTGCGATTAATATAAACACAAGTACGGATTAAAATTTTCAAACGACTTTGTATTAACCATCGATTTTTTAATAAGTTTTGCCAATATATTAGAAATTAACAAATAAAAAACTCACCGTTTTTTTTTTGTTTGAGAGAAAGAAGAACTGCTTATGAGAGATAATTGGTAAAATAACGGACCCAAATGAAAGAGAAAAAAATAGTGTGTTGGATTTTTTACTGACTGGATTTAAGGTAATAGAATATTATTGTAATTTAAAATATCATGGTTAATATTAATTTAAAATTTAAAAAATCAGCTCCGTCTATTAATGAATACTTTTAACTAAAATAAAAAATAAATACAAAATTCGACTCATTTTTCGTATTTAATTTGTATCTTTAGTTCATCTTTTGCATCAGAGAGAATCTCAAAATGAATAATGTGATAAATAGAACAACAAAAGCACTCGTGGCTTTTTGAATTTGCTAGAATAAGTTATTTGATGAGTGACTATGCTGGTCGCTACTGTTGACATTTCTATTTCTATTTCAATACTAATGGGTTTTGTGCTGAATTCAGCAGGAAGACAATTGAAGTCATTATATCTACAATAATTTATGAGTATAGTTGTGTAATAATTTGTTGAAAAAAGTTGTATTAATAATTAGTGTTTTTAATTTCATTTCAATGCAAATATTACGTCGTTAATTTCTAGTAAATAAAAAAAATTACAAGCCAAAAAATGTCAAGTAAGAAGCATCACGACTGTAGTATATTCCAATAACATACGTAGAAAATAATTCCAGATGGCACTTCACAAAATGAGCTCCATCCGAAATATCTAAGACTTACAACTGTACTCGGTAAAGGCTTAATGCCACCTATAAAATGCATGCATTGTGACGGTGATGTTTACTGTAGCAAATGGCACCATCAGCAAAATCCTATAACAATTGTATACTGCTTCAAGAACAGATGCTTACATAAGTTTCTAGGGGCACAGTGATACAACATTATCATGATTTAATAAAAATAAAAAATTGAGTTATGTAGCTACTCATCACTACAACGAGATTGTATTAATTGTATTGAACTTTCCTCGGGCACGTGCTGTAGATACTTTAAATTAAATTCAACCCGAATTTATTTTTCTTCAAAATGACCTCATTCTGATACCGCTATAATAATTCTGTAAATTCTATAAAAATGGTAACACCTCCTGATAAAATACTATAGTAAAAAAATCAGTAGTAAAAATTTTTGTGGTGTCCGCATACTTTTTTCAAAACATTGACTTAGAAGTAGAAATACAAGAACAACCTAAAACAAGTTTATAATTAATAGTAATAGCAACTAATTCGCCTAATAATCTATCAATATATTTTTTTATAGTTCGTAGATGCGTATACCTTATTTCTGAAGGAGCCATCTTAATACTTAAAATAGATATGTTCCATTTTTGGATCGATCACGGTAAAAAAATTAGAGATCTTAAACGCTTTATAGGTAAATTCTAAGCAAGCCAAAAGCCGAATATTGAACCATGAATAGCGATTTATATACTAAAGAAGTTATTTTGCTTAAATTTATTTTACTGTTCATTTGAAACGAGTGAAAGTGTTTATAAAAGTAATATTAACTACCGAATAGAAATAAATGAAAAAATAATAAGCGGAAAATAATTGAAAATTAGTAAAGCGAAAATTAAGCGCTTATCAAAACTATGGATTTTCTGATACATAAATATTATGAATTTAAAGTCCACGATTATTGTAGACCCTATTTAAATTTCTACCCTAAGATTTAGTAACAGCTGAAAAAGGATAGAGATTATGTCTCCCTTGTAATAATGGCCGGATTTTGAACTGGGTAAAATACTCGAAGCAGTTATTATAGAGAAAGAGAATACTGGGCGAGAAATTCCCGAGAAATTAATGCCTTTTTGGGTATTATCCATTGAGTGTGCTCCCAAATAATATAGATTCGAAAGAAAGAAAAATAGGGCCATTATGATAAACAGCAAGCGCTCAAGCGAGTATTTTCTAAAAATAATTTTTATCAATGTAAAATTTTCCATCAATGAACTTTTCAATGCATTATTTTGGACATACGAGAAATATATTTTTTAAATTAAAAATACCTTCAGATATACCTTATGATAAAGATCAACATTAAACATTATTTACAAGTGGGTTCACAAGACGTACTGCTTCATTTTCGGCGAGCAGTTTCCACCGTAAAAATATTTGAATTTATTTAATTTGAAAAAAAATATGTTAATAGTCCTTAGCATCTATTACAGCTTTTATATTTTTTTATTTATATTATATTATAATATCATATGATAAAATATGAGACGTATCGGGTTGAATATTTTCAGATAGTTATTGTTTTTATAGAATTAAAATATATCATAAGAAATCATCTGTTACAGATTATTTTTGGGTTAACTAATAAAAAATATTTTTTTAATTAGAACATTATTGCAGCATATCTTTTTAATAACATGCACAAATTTTAGTGTGCATTTATTAAGTGCATTAATAAATTTAATAATCGTTACAATAAATGTTACAAGAAAAGATTGCAAAAGCATTACACAAATAATGACATTATAATAGATATAAAATTATAGATATATTAGTTGAAGAAATATAACTAGAAGCTTTTAAAATGAATCAACGTAGAAAGCTTTTACGGTTTCTATGGACAAAAAAGTCTGAAAAACTAAATAATTAAACAAAACTAACTAGAGTGGGAGCTATCGACTGCAAATGATAAGAGATTCTTCTTCTTTTTTGTTCACATTACCCTTCAATTCAAGAGTTTCACAAAAGAAATAATTACGGGTAAAGTAGGGGGACAAAAAAAGCTAAGAAGATCACGCAACAGTGAGTGGATACTTTATAGTTGATTGGATATGCTTTGGAGTCGATAACAAATGCGTATTAAGATCAAAAACTCTCGATGTACATTTCTAGTTGATTTAATCTAGATTAATGTCGCTAAAAGTTAACATCCATACGACGGTGAACAGAATATAAATGATCAATAATTTCGAAAAAGATTGCTACACTTTGCATACAAAATATAAAAAAAAGTCTACACTAATTTAAGATCTTTCGACCATCCGGAAGCGTAGACGTTAACGTACGCGCTTTGCATCCGGATAGTGCGGGTTCAGTTTCCACATCTGCCAAATTTTTACGAATCCGAAAACTACAAATGTTGGGTTAATCATTGCTTTAAATATTTTTGTGACAACAAATATTTGTGAAAATGAATTGGTCAAATCATGTTTTCACATTGCGGAATTTCATATATGCCACTTTTGGAGAGGATATCTTTACACTGTGTAGATCCATAGGCTTCATTTTCAGAGCAAGCATGGTAAAAAAAATTAAAATACTATGCTTCTCCTATTAATTTTTTACTCTAGCAATGGAGCATATAGATCTCTAGATTGTTAAAAATGGACTATATTGACATCTACAATATTTTAAGTGTCTTGTATATTTGAGTTTACGAAAATCGTAGTAACTGTGAGATTCAAACCCGCAATCCGGTACCACACCGTTTACTTTTCACCTTCTATTGAATATTTATTATATAACACGTATTGTGAAATTCGATTTTATTTTTTTGCTGTCGTAATCTTGAAAAAATATATGAGTTCAATGTAGCATTTCAAATGATTTGTATATTGTATTTTTTCTTTAAATAAGAAATTTTATC
>JAGVSQ010001134.1:0-21264 GCA_022683975.1 Rhyacophila evoluta | reverse complement strand
ATCGAGGCGTCATGATAAGAATATGTAAATACCGTGTCTCGACGACTAGAGAGTCGTCTCTGAAGTGGACATCTTCACATTACAGATATACATGTATGCTCCACTTTTGGAGCGGACGTGATCAAAATAATTTAGCACGGTATACAAATATTTCCCAAAATATATTAGTTTCTTTTCCTACTAGTTATCAATGGAATATTAAATTGATTAACATTGATTTTGTACGCATATCGGGAGTAAATGTATTATTATATAGGATATTAATCCTAGATTTTAGTTAAAAGCCTATTTTTACTGCTTAGAAATTGACATTTAAATCAAATTTACCGTAAAATAAATCATAATGACAGTCACCGGAGTCGAAAACGCCAAGTAACATTTTTCGTGAGACGGGTCTAGCAGCCGTATGGAATGGAATGCGATTAATGTGAATTTAAAACCATACTATGAACGAGCTTCAAAACTATTTCGCTTCACACTGCCGGCGCTGTTTCGACAAATATATTTATTGTATAATCGACAGCAATATTATTTATCAGCATATATACATACATATATAATGACAAAAAACATTTCATATCTATTATGTGCTTAATAAATTTGCATAGTTTTTGTATGAGTATTTTAATTTTCTATTATATGTTAATTACTTATACTATTTACGAGTAATTACTAAAATATATTTTATAAACAATGCTGAAAATATTCTAATGAAGGAATCCCAACACGGCATTTAAATATAAAAATAATATTTGTATATACACATTTTAATTACTCTATTATTATTATTAACAGTGGCATAATTTCATATCAACAGAGGTAACCGACAGGTGTCACTAAATAACGATAACGTATCTATCAAGGTCATACATAAATGACAGCTGCAAGCACGTGCACAGCTTATTTTTGGTTGAAATAAAAATGAAAACTACCTACCTCATAATTTTCCACATATGTGTTAACCCTAATACCACGGTTTGGTTAATAGTTGCGTAATAAATAAATTAATCGATGATCTGTGTGGTTGTTTTAATTAGTATTGATTTTGATTATCAGGCGTTGTTGAAAATATTGTTTTACAATAGTGTACCCCGGTATACATTTGTATTACTATGCATGACGTCCCATTATCAAAATAAACAAACCAAAATTTTTGTCGCCTCATCCGACTCCCGCCTTGGCGTAGTCCGTAAATACAGCCAACGTTCGCGATACAAACGTATTGAACACGTCGGCCGCGGTCTCCGGTTCGATCCCCGACTGTGCCAACTTAAAACTTTTTTAAGAATCCGTAATTTTCTGTAGGGTTCTCCTAGGATTATTCGCACGTGAAACTCGGGCAGTTTTCACTTCCATGATAACTCTCCGCAAGTTTGCGAGACGTGCAAGAAAAACTGTAAAAAGCGCGGGGAATTCGCTAGCACCGCCTAATTTCACATTGGCGGAGTTTGATAGTAAACCCCTCGGCAATTTTTATAAAAATATATTTTTTTATATTTTAATCAATACCTCATTATCGTAATAATAACGAAATAAAATTGCTAAAAGAACACGCATTATTAGAACTAAATTGCGCTATTATAATACCAATCCATGTTACATGTACTTTAAAAAATATATATTTATAAATCTCACTGAATATTAAAACAATTTCTATCTCAATAATGTGCCTTTTCGTATCGTATTTTGTTTATAGTGGAAATAATGCACATTCGATTATTACTATATAAAAATATATTTCTACCCGAAATCAGCACTGTTTATGTATTGGCTCAAACTTGACATATTGAGTATATTGAAAGTTGACATATTGAGAATTTACAGTAAAACTTTATTTAACGTTAGTGAAATAAATTTCCATCAAGCACCATCAGTCAAAAATATTAATTATTAATGAAATAATTGTAATAATAATTATGGACAAGTTTTTTTCGACTTCACTACAATATTACACTTCTCATCGTCACATAAAAAACCATTTAATTGAGAATATCGAAACCAAATAAATTCCAGCGTCGTTTTTAAATTACTTTATTTGTATTTGGCATGAACCCATTCCTATATGTGTGCATTATAAATCATTAAAACCAATTTGATTAAAATGAAACGAAAATGCTCACTTATCCATTACTGTGTCGTATATTTTAGACCGTACATATATTAAATTGGAAGATTTTTTTTTTTCAAATTGGTTATTCATCTCTATCGGAATAAAATTATTTACCAGACGCCATTGATCGTCTAAATTTGCGTATTCATGAAGCCGCTCTGGATTCTGGTTTTTGTTTATCTAGCTTCGCTCGTAGTTTATTCGATGTCGGCATGACAAAAATGTACGCATCGGATACGAACCGTGTTATTATTAAACCACTATCGTAATTAAATATTATGCGTCTTTCGTCCTGGGGTACGACCGAATGCCGTATCGCAATCACGCATTTTTTCTGTACATAGTGTCTTCTGAATATAATCCGACGTAAGGCCGAAATGTTAAAAACGAATAATTTGAACACCGGTTTGTATGCCATCGATATAACCTGATATGCTGTCTTATATTTTTTCTTCTCTTGAATTTTTTCAATACGATGTGTAATTCACCTTGCATAACTTGAACGGAAAACCGCGCTAGGAACGGAACGTATTAAGTGCTCGCTTATTTATGGCTCTGTGAAGAGTTTATCATTTATTATAACCAGAACATCTCAAAGAATGTCTACTTGTTCAAATTGTGACTTTTAAATTAGTTTTTTTAATAACACACACATATATAACTAAGCTCACACACGACCAAATGTATTTTACACTATATGAATACGCCATCATTGATTATATTATTACAAAAAAGTGATATATCCGCTAGATTTATATTCGTGTTTCGATTTTACTCTTAAAATAGATAAACAATTTGTTAGTTTACATTTATTTGACAGGTAAACCGGTTAGTGACTACATGGAAATATCGACTGAATTATTAATATCGATGATCGAGATCATTATGTATAAAATTAGCCAAAAATTCTATATGCAGACTTTTTTTATTAATTAATCACTCTTTTTGTGAATACACGAGCACGCCACTGGCAAATTTTGAGGATAGCTTTTCAAAAATGGAATTCCATTTTTTTTTAAATATAAAGTTACTATCATTTATGAACACGATATTTATTCCAATTCCAAAAAATAACTTTGGTGTGATATGAATTTTTCTTTTCATTTTGTACTTTGATTTCTCGCTCTAAAATCATAACATATTATTTTTTTTATCTCGGTTATTTAAAGTATGTATTCATATAAATACTACTGACTAATAATATAATAATAGTACATACTTATGAATAGTCTCGTTTTTCCTATACATTGCGATCGGTCGTTGGGCTCTTTTGTAGTCGGACAGTGTTTGCTTGTGGTCACACGGATACAAATCCACTCACACTAGTTCAGCGCTCACGCACACACGCGCGTGCTGAAAGAATGCGCTCCACTCACAACATTCCAACTCTGGCCCTCAAACTTTACAAACGGCGCGGTCTTTTAAAAAATAATTCAAGCTTTCCAATTTATTTACTTTAAACATGTTCTAAATTATTTCGCCAATTTTTAAAAATCTTGATTTGACTAGGTTTATTTATCATTTCACTCCAATATTTTTTGATATTGAATATTATGATTGTGGATCGGATATTTGAGACGTTAATACGACGTTTTGTGTTTTTATTGTCCTGTAAATCAGGAAATTACTTCGTACATTCATGAATATTTTTTATTATCAGGTGATGATAAACAATTGAGAAGTCGTGCATCGGAGTAAGGACGCTTCTTCCCCGCACCTCTCCCGTGTAACTTTCTCGCTCATAATCGTGAATATCGTATCGCGTGTGACAGAGTGGGAACGAGAATGCTCTCGTTCGATGTACACGTACTGTTTCACTCTACTGGCATTCCAAATTTAAAATCACGTGCGCGCGTATATATCCCGCTGTTTCTAAAAACATTCACTAATTTAATTTTATTATTTAAGTTATCGGCATTATATTTTTAGTCCAAAACGTGTTTTACATTAGCGAATCGGGATTTTTTTATTATGTATACCAGAAAGAATTTACGAACTTACGCCAAAATATAACTGGATCGGTATAAGTGTACCAAATGAATCTACCACAAGACACTACTATCTCAATTTATTGTCCATATATATTATATATTTCTTTATAATTTGTTTTATAATATGTTTTATAATATACTTTCTTATATCTACTCTTAATCGTATGTAATTGTATCAACATATATCATTTTTATTCATATAATTAATTTATAGGAATGCGGTTGTTTTTAAGAAAAGTGTCTGGTAAAATAAATAAACAATATTCAGTCATTGTAATCGTATTTTAGCAAAGGCCTCCCCGATCGATATCCAATGTCTTCTGTCATGCAAATTCTCTTCGTTTTATTTTAGAAACAAGACACATAGATAGCTAATTCAATGATCAATAATGTCGACTGATCGTGCCCACGAAATTTTCTCAACTGTATTTCACGTTTATTTATTATGAAATCTTGAAAAATTTAGTGTAAATTTGATATAATGTATTTGATGTCCATCAATACGAAACCTATATGCCGGTAGTTAAATCTCTTCTTGTTTCATATCGGCTGCCTGAGTGATCATATGGATACGAAATGCCACCTCCAAGAATCCCTGTCGCCCGCCAGTAAATACTCTTGCGTACTCCCAGGTTATACTTACACCCTTTAACTCCGCAGAATACATTGTGTAGATAGTAGTTGGAGGGGCCTCCAGGACGCCGAAAACCATTCGGTTTCAAGAAAAGAGAGGTCAGGTTAAGATTCTCTCGGTGCCTCCAGAGTATATGGCCGAGCCAGGTCTTAACTGTTAACTATACTTATCTTTATCGTCCTCGAATGATTTTAATGTTTAAAATTAAATATGTATACTTTATTTCTTCCATACACAATCATAAACTTACACAATTGTAGGAATCTAGTATTTTGGGTCATATTATTACAACTCTGCTTTGAATCCATAGCTCTTTTTTTTCTACTTCTTTTGTACGTTTTCTTTGCCATGTGACGTGACGAATACTTTGACAGTCATTGCATTTATGAGATACGGAGGAATTTGATCGGACGCGACCGCGTGTGAGACGCTGTCGTCTCGCTCCTTTTTCATTACCGGCGGCGCGTTCTGAATGAGAGAGAGTGAAATAAAAATATTATTCTTGCCGCAGTTTCCTCGGAGACGTTAACTTGTTGCTCGTAAGGCATGCACTGGAAATATTTTTCTATTACACACCGCCAGCTGTTTTCAACCTTTTATATACATTTTTATTAGTGTAATATTAAATATCAATATTCTTCTATTCGTTCATACGCATATCATTCCATTGGTTGCATATACATGTTTGCAGTACTTTCAGCTTATGGAATAGTCTATATATAATTTAAACTATCCATATATCGAATACACCACTCACCAAATTCTTCCCACTGTGAACTAACGATCTCCAAACCTTTGTAATAAAAGGCAATTGTTATATTTTTGCTGGATTTTACAGTGGTATCACCAGGTAAAAAAAAATCTACTAGTAGTCGGTACGGTTCTGTATATTATATAGACAAGTATTGGTAGCAACTGCTCAATTAACCTGGAAAGTATTTGTTGAGTATTCAAGTCTGTTTAAATGGTCAGGCATTTTAATGAAACGTGACATTCAGCAACCTCAGCTTTTGTACTTAATATTATCATTAATCTATAATTATATATAAAATTAATAGAATATATATAACATTCTCACAGGCTAAAAAAAATATCCGGCAAAATATGTCAGACTGATCGGCCCTTGGATTAGTTACTGTCGTAACATTTTTATTTGTATTAATGTGTTCTCCCACATATGGAGACCAATATACAGAAATCGTGCCCATGTATGGAACGGATGTGGTAGACGAAGTTAATTAATTGAGTTAATTGCTAAGTTATTTTAATAAATTTCGATTCTCTCGCACACGCGTGCATTCCCCGAAATGTTGTTAGTCACTAATCACGGCGATTATCTGAGGTTGTGTGAAACTCCTCTCTTGACGTGATATTGAAGGTACGTGCCACAAGGATTTATATAAGTCTACTGAATACAACTCATGCCGTAGCTTTGTTTAAGAAACCTACGCATTTTTTCAAATAATAAAACATTGAAATAACCAAAGTGTCTTGTCATACTTTTTGGCACACCAGCAATTATTTATTACCTTTTTGAGATTCGTTCCAATGCTGCATGGATGCATCTCCTAGCTTCTTACTAGAACATTCTTAGTTCTCTTCGGTGTTAGTAAGTTATTCGAACTTTGATCAAGTTAACATACCGTCGTTTTAAGTGATTTGAAAACAAAACGTATTCTCAATTAATTAGATAGTTTATACAATATTGCGTACTGTAATCATATGTCTTTAAAAATAGCTCATATACCATCATATATTTACTTGTATGTATTTAAATGACATTTGTTTTTCATCTTTTGAACATTTGACGGTTGGTCAATTCGACAAATCAATCATAAAGCGACGATACATTGACATTTCATGCGAGTAAGTCGTTCTGTTCATTCGGATGAGTTACGTTCGTGGTGTTTTTGAAACGATCGCCATCCCTTTGAACGCCTGAACAAAAAATAATTATCATTTAAACGTGCTAATATCCAGCCTTAATGAAAATATATCATCTCGATCTAAACTGTAAGACGGCGAATTTTTTTAGTGTTAGAGAATTTTCTCTTGAAACTAAAAAGCTCTGACCAGTTTATCTGACCGACAAGAGAAGCCTCTCCCTTACAACATAATTTATATATGTGAACTTTCAGAGGATATTATTTTTCATGGAACCCAGTGAGGGTTTCATGGAGCAAGGTGCAGAGCTCGTTGACAAGTCTTGCAAATGTCATTCTTTTTACAACGACGTTTGAATATTAAAAAAAACCTAGATCAGTCAATTATAAATTCCACCTCGCCGGAAAAATTGTACTGGTGGAGGAATCAAACATACCCTGCAAACCAGACACTGACTGGAGAGCGAGGAATAAAAAGTTCCCGATAATCTTATTCGGTATCCGAATATAGTTTTGTGCTCTCGGCGTAGGTATAATGCGGCGGCGCATGCGCGGACATCGCGGTACCTGCGATAGCTATGCACGCCCTTCATCCCCCTCCCCCGCCCTTCGTCCTCCTGCGCAACCTTCAGCACACCTGTGTAGAGTACTTGGTCGTAACCATATCCTCCGCTCGCAAACCTTTTTCTATTGTATTTTTTAAATTCTGCCTCTGCTCATACTTGGCGAGGTCAAACAGGAATGACAGATAACAGTGTGTATACTTACCATCTAGTTTCCGACTAACTTAAAGGTAATTTTTTTATACCACGTTCGCAAAAAAAGAGGCGTATATAGATCTACACAACGCGAAGATATTCACTCTGAAATTGGAGCATATGCATCTCCGCAATGTGAAGACTTCTTGATAGATTATTTTTCACGAGAATTTTTTGTCAATCCAATCGGCATCCAGTCCTGCATTTTTGGATTTTTAAAATCCGACAGATGGGGAGAATCGAACCCGCATTTATTCTTTCTATTTAAGTAGCAGTAAACATACCATTTTATTTCCTAATCACAGCTCCATTATCACCTATAACTTATCTTGTGAGTAGCCTTGTTTTCCCAACCGATTAATATTCGCTATAACGCTGACCGTTTTTGTTGATATATTTATGTAGAATGACTAAATTCGACTATTACGTTATTGAGGTATCATTCATTCATCATACAACAGTTTTACCATCCACCGTCTAAATTCTTAGACATCATGATCTGCATCCATGTGTACATGAAACAACAAGTGTATTTTTAAAACGAGATTATTAATATGTATCAGATAGTTCAACACAATAATTGTCATATCACTCGTGGTAGGTAGAAAAGGTTTGTAATCGGCTCGATATTCCCTTCGTCTCTGCGATCGGTTGAGGGGCCACGTCCCGCGAAGAGATGCGATGCGACCCTGCCTCCTCCGACATCCAACATCCAACGCGAACAGGGGTGCAGCGACGTTCTCCACACCCGCGTCATAAATATTTCATCCATCAAAAAAATCGTATTACCTAGCTGAAATCACTGACAATTCAAAATATCGAGATTATGGTCTGTGCTTTTTGTTACCCATATCTATTAAGATCTTATTTAACGCGTCTGGATCCGGCTTCTTAGTGGCAATCAATGCGTACAATTGTTTTTGAATTTGCTATGAATTTTAATATCACGCTCTATTTAATTTTGTATGATATTATTGTCACTGCATTATCGTCGTATTCTATGAGTTTATTTAACAGCCGTAACAAAATGATCACATAAAATATTTAAAATTACTGTTTTTAATTACGGCTCGAATTTTTTTACAAATGCCCCAATTTCGATTTGCGTGATGCTGTCAGTATCATGTTGAAGCGGTATCACCTCTATCTAAAGTCATTTGAATTGATTTTGTGTATGTTTTTGCTGCTGCTTGTTTGTCGTAGGCGTTTTGTATTGGTCCTTTGACTAGGAAATACAAGTATGTCAACTTTGTCATAAATATATAAAATTTTAAAACTATGTCTAATACTTACGTATATTTGAATATTTCAGTAGTATGGACAAAAGTTCATTGCTGTCTGATATAATATTCCCTAAAATTATTCGGTCGATTGACTAATCTCTGGTAGTTATGCATAAGTTTATTTTAAAAAGCTCTCTTGTTGGTATTTGAACTTTTAACTGCAGCCTAAATAGAATCGAGCCTGTCCGAACAATAGGGAAAAACCCGGCTCCGCCACTTGCCCAAAGGCTCTCCGGTCCGAGATTGCATTCTTTCGGGGGCCGCTGCCGCTGCGGCGCATTCCTCGGCCTGCCCGCCATCGCCAGTCGGAGCCTGCGTTCGCTCCCTGACGGTCATCATCTACCCGGGTCATCACCGGCTCAGCCTACATCCCCGTGGACACTACTGAAACCGCCCTATCATGCTGGTTACACAAACTAGATAAAAACATCCACTGAATCATTAAAGTATAGTGAACAGCTATTCTACAAGCAAATGTATACCAATATTGCTTTGGTGATGTAATCGTTTCTGATTGATGAGTTCTTAGCACTTCGCTTAGGAATTTCAACGTCTATCTATTTATCCGCCTTGTATGAAGGTTTTTTGTCGGTCGTTGAGGAATGTCCGGTTCAATTTTTCAATTCGTACGGACACATGGTGGGATTATCAGTGTGTATATTTAATTCATCGATCGTTCGTTTGGTGGACTTCTCGAGTCGCTCAACATTGTGATATTTTTTTTTGCTTGCTGTTACTTCCCAGCATTGTCATAGTTTGTGGATCATTCCATAAGGTGAAGTTTTTATTGTGTTTTCCTCATTATATCATATAATAATTCTGCAACCATGGATGTCGAATCCGAAAGTAAAGTCGCTTCCAAAAGGTGCGTGGAAATTTGTCAGTGCTTGAAGAATAGTGGTGTGATCAACTTTGGTGTTGGTGATAGAAATAACAAAAAAATGATGTGTCTCGAGTCTAAGAATTTCGAAAATACGGTGTGCACGTCGATTATTTCAAATGCAGACAATTATTCCGAGCTGTCAATCAGGAAATCTGATCAAAATCGAGCGCCGTGCGGGTGTTTGATGAATTCCGCGTTGTCTAGAGCGGACTACACAGATAGTAAGAGGCCGGGAAGTATACGGGGCTACAAACTGCCAGCGAATAGTTGCGAAGCTAAGTGCAGATGTTGTGATATCCGGCCGAGAAGCTCCACGATATCTGGATCCAGTAATACATCATACGGCAATCCTTACAGAAGCATCAATACTGCTGTGTCCAATTCGACTAGTCGAATTGATGATTTCAGCAAAATGTATCAACAAACTAGAGGGTATGCTCCTAAAGGAAAATCTTGCAGCTGTCGTAGTAATAGACATCTGTATTCCAATGTAAAAGACCTTACTTATGCACAGATAGCCAGTAATACTAGAAGCGATTGTCGCTGTGTTACTTGCTGCAAAGCAAAAGCTGGAGGTGGGATAAAAATCGACGATTTCAAAGAACCGCCCAATAGAAAAGTCTGTCTGGACGGAAGAGGAAGACGCTGCCGATGTTCGGACGGAACATTAAAAGCAATTAAAAGGTCAGAGAGTCAGTCTAGTAAAACTTCTTCGCTGTACGGCAATCTTTGCACCAATGTGGACTGCGTCGCTTGTAAACCGTTCCTAAGTCAAAATAAGAATAAAATCATTCAATTCGACGACGACGTCGACGAATGCGACGGTCCTGGTTCAGTGCTCAGAAGTGCGGCTATAGCTGAAAACATACTGGAGTATGAAATTTCAGCTTTGGAGTATGGAATATCAGTGGTCGAAGGTTCGGCGGAGCTTTATGAATACGGCAGAGGACTGTACGTGAAAGAGGCCGAACCGAAATACCAAAATGTACGACAATTCGTTGAAGATAAGCCCCAATACAAAAACCTAGAAGAGATTACGAGGAAATATGGCGATAGGCTCGGACCGGAAGGCCAAAATCTCGAAGACGAAGTTTATTATGAGAATCTAACGTCGGTTCGCCATTCGATTCGTGGTTTCCGAGATCAGCAGGCTGCGTCGTCGAGAATTCTCTCGGCCTCAGCCAATAATCTGCTAAACGTGTCTTCCGGTGACTTCTATAGTGGGA
The DNA here is from genome assembly GCA_022683975.1 of Rhyacophila evoluta. Taxonomy (NCBI): domain Eukaryota; kingdom Metazoa; phylum Arthropoda; class Insecta; order Trichoptera; family Rhyacophilidae; genus Rhyacophila; species Rhyacophila evoluta. The sequence continues at coordinate 10,496 of JAGVSQ010001134.1, read as the reverse complement.
CGTTTCCGCAGTATGTGCAGAAGGAAATGAAGGCTGGTGTTGGTAGGAGCGAGGAGTCGATGGCCCTGCCGAGAAGTCAGTCTGATAGAGGGGTCATATACGCTGCTAGTGGGCATCCAGTTCCAGTTATGGGAGTTGTAAGACGACTGATTTAATTTTAAAAGTACATAGTTTAATGTTGGCGAATAATATACACATTTGGTGCATAGATCTATGGTTTTAACCTGTCATAGTGGTAAAATAACTTCGGGGTAGCGTTAAAAATACTATGCATTATCAACAACTTTCAATTACAGAGATAAAATCGAATTGGAAAAATATCACCTAATTTTTCAAGCTCTAAAGGTTCTAATTTCGAGGGCTGAAGAGGAGGGAATATAGATTATCATCGTTTTATGGAGAGTTTTAATACACTATGTTATTAGGGGTTTCTTTTGTACATTCAGGCGTGTTTTTAATTCGTGTGCATAATGTCAATTTCATATAATTCGTTTGAACTACATTTTCATGGGTGGATAATTTTAATTTTTATCAGATGGAAATCGTGTCGGATTGTTTTAAGCTTGTAATATAACACTTCCGCGATCATTTCAATACGTAAACCATACAAACAACGCACGATATAAAAGTTATTAGTTGAACATTTTTTCGTAGAAATTCGTCGTTTTTATTTGTACTCTCTCGTAGATTTTTTTTGTTGTTAATCAAACAACATTATCAACCGCTAATCTCGCGAATTTGCTCACATTTTGCTTATAAACTGGTTTCTAGAACGTGTAATAAATTATAATGTTTTTCATTACGTCTACGAAAGCGACTCGATCCGTCATTTTTGCGTTCTGTCTTAAAGCAGTGAACGTTGACCTTTTATAGATTTTATCATTGTCTAATAATACTTTATCAGCGTATTAGTTGAATTATCATTTACTTGGTGGCAAAAACTTTATTTTATAATGATTTGATAACCACATTTAACTGGTTTTCTATTGTATATGTATTTCGGAAGACATTTTTAAAACCATCGTTATTGACACACGAAGAAATAATTAAATATAGTTATGTAACCTTTAAAAATAACGTTTGTTTTGTATTATTTTTAAAATGATATATTTTAATAATAAAAATCTTCGTTTTATTAAATTTTAGCTACAAAACTATTGTGTCTGTTTTATAATTAATAAGAAATATCAATGTGTGTTTTTGAAAATTAAGATTTTTAAACGATTTCGTTCATTTGGAAACTACACACTTTAGCTATAACTCGGTGCATCTATAATTATTTTGACTTCTATCTAGTGGACGAAACACGTGCCAAACTAAATAATATAAAATACATATTGTAATAGTGGCGGCAATGGTGTAAGGGATATACGAAATAATAGATAGGACTAAAATAAAAATCATAGACAAAATATATTTTGAATAATGGTGTCGCAGCCGAGGCAACCATCGACGTTACCATTTAACTTCTAGCATTAAAGTTGATCATGATAAATTATTATATTAAATACTAAATTACTTCTTTAAACCCGATATTCGAAAGGTGAAATATATATATTCTTTCGTGTTGATTGGCATTGTTTCTTGCAAATACAGACCATCTGAGTACCATTGTTCGTTAATTTTTATGTGTTTATCAGAATCAAAATTCAAACCACAGTTCAGTTCATCATCTTCCATTTCAACAGTAGTTTTGGATTTCAAACATCATAGAGATTTCAAAGGTACATACTGAATGAACTGTCAAACGTCAGCTCAGGACTTTCAGATTAGATAGTAACGCGCAATTTTATAGGATCGACGATTGAATCCAAATCGAAATAAAGTTAATTTAAAACTATGTCCATTTATCGCGCTGTCAGAACACAATTATGCTACGTTCTCGATTTGGTTAATGCAGTTTTGTCTTGTTATCACTTATTAAATCATAGTTAACCGTGGGGTAAGATTATTAAATTTAGACGTATGTATTACTAAATAAGTCCCTCGTATTACTTGTACCAATAGTGGTAATCTTCAAAACGCTGTTCTGCTCGGTCAGTTATTGTGAAAGTATGAATATTGCATCTAAGGGCGCGATATTATACACATACAAATTTTGGATGAGTAATATTAATCATTTTTTGGTCTCCCCGGTAGCATAGAAGTTAGTGTCAGCGTCTCACATGCGGGATCTGTTCTTAGATTTGCTGGATTTAAAAAGATCGGAAATGCAGGATGGATGACCACTGGTTTGAGTAATTTATTGTTTGACAAACAATTCTCGTAAAATTAAGAAAATCAAGACATTGTAGAGATCTATACACCTCACTTCCGGGGTGGATACCTTTATACTGTATAGATCCGTATGCTCCACTTTCGGAGCGAATATGGCTTAAAAAATCTTCCGCTGCTGACTCGTCAGTTAAGGTTATTTTAAAATTCTACCCCATCAATCCAGGATAGAAGAAATTGATAAATTATCATGTACTTTCTTTTCGCCATATCCGTTATCTATATGGAGCATAAACAGTCATCACATAATTATCACCCGCCGGTCGCTTTGTATCCTTCTGACTGTACCAACATCCCTGGACCCCTGAATTCCACTGGCTGGAAGAAAAAGCACTCCTAATCTCAATCTCGATTCTGCATTCAGCGGATGTATTTATTTTATTACCAATGCACCGGACGTGTTCAAATATTTTATGTATTACCTTTTCCACTCCAAATAAAATTGATTGATCCACTATGTGAAAGGTTATCATGACAGATTGTTTTCATAGTAATTATTTGTCAGTCAGTTGCTAAATCCATTGGGCATTGGGATTCGAACGCACAACTTCCGGCACTGAAGCGCGTGTGGGGACTCGATAACAATAATTGTAATGCATGCATAATAATTATAAAAATCCACGTGTTTTTGTACCTATAGTAATTATAATATCAATCCACTACATAATTACTATTTCCCACGCATTGGGTTGGAGTCCTTTCCTGCACATCTGTAATACGCATAATCGTCATTATTATTATGTTATCGTAGTTTTCGGCTCGGGAATGAGATATGAAACAAAAAAATATTATCATTTTAACACCAGGCAGGTGTCGCCGTGTCCTTTGTGCAAGAGGTTTAGTAGTTTTTCACAGTTGGACCTTTTGTTCTCGAGCGCCTTTGTAATTCTGTGGAATGCACACAAAAAACACACTTCCATCTACCTGAGTGTTGTAATAATACGAGTATGTGCGAGGGAGTTGCCTGCATTTCCTTTAACGCTTGCAACGCTTCTCAAACATTTTCATTTTACTATCATAAAAATATTAAAGAATTGATTTAAAAGTCTTAGGCCGATTTTATTACTGAAAAAACTTATACAACCACGTAATTATTTAAATGCATTATGAACATTCATTAGATATAGTTATTGCACTATTGTAAAAAATAATTCGACCATACAAATAATCACTCAATTAATTCATTAACAAACGATTCATTATAGCGAATACAAATGGTCTTGATTGTTTTAAATATGTTAATAGTATTTCGCATCTTTCGAAGAGTTTTGCTTTAAATTAATAGTACTGTTAAGTGAGGTGGAATTAGTCTAATTTATATCAAATTGCCTTGCATACTATGCATTTAATTTATAATCATCGATGTGATAAAAAGAATATTAAAGATTAAAAGCATCAATTGACTTAACATATGATCTTTAAAAGCTGCTATTCTATACAATTATCTAAATAAACATATTGATGTTGTGCTGTGTTGAAAGATCGCTAGAAATCAATATTTCCGTTTTGAAAATCAAGTCAACCTATTCTTAAACAAGAATTATGTTTACAATTGTATAGGTTTTTCTAAAATACCATGTTATTATTTTTTGTATGTTCACACAATATCTTGCACTGATTTAATGTGAAATAAGGTTTTTTTATAAAGAAAATTCATATAACTCAATGGACGATTTTAAATCGTACTAATTATCTTTTTCTCTAGAAGTGTAATAGTGTCAATGGAAGAATTCGATTTAATATTCATGTGAAGATTAATGAACCTCGATTTGTAGAATGTTTTGAAACCGCTGGTATGTTGCATTCCGAAGCGACCTTGTTAAGGAAAAATGCTCCTTTTTTTTCTTTCGTCCGATTTATTTTTCGTATTTAATTTTTTTCTTTACGACGTCGTAAAACCTTTGCAAAAAAAAAAATGTATAGTGAAATTCTGGGCTATTGTGTTGCATTATTTATTTCTTTTTTGTTGTTTATGGATATAAAAATTCCAGGCTGGATTTATGTTTATTTACGACCTCTCGTAAAAATCAATCTCAAATGCTGCAATATAATTTAATACGCAAATGTTAATTTTGCTCTTAAATGCCTTTTCCACCAATCAATCAGTCACACTTGTTGTAGTTTTTTTTGTATAATAAAATCTAAGGGGTGTATTATATAATTTATCGATACTTTAATTGTGTTTTTGATACTTGTTGAATAAAACCTTTTCCAAACACATATTCATAGAAGCCCATTTAACAGCACATTATCCACAAACCTCATATATTTTTTTTTCATCTGTAATTCATAATAATTTTCCTCCACTACATACTATCAAATTATAAAATATTTTTACACAGGAACCGTTCTTAAAAGTTTAAGTAAATTTTAGTTACATGTATTGTAGCATTAATCCTTTCATTAACGAGTCAATTTTTTATGCACAGCACAAATCTTTCACTGCTATTAATTCAACTAATATAAAATTAATCAAACTGGATATGCCGATTTCTAAACAATGCTATTCTATTTCTAATCAACGAACGAAATAAACTGAAAAGTTATTCCAAATCGATGACCAAAATGTGTATAACATTACCACATGTGGCCGCTCCCATTTCGGAATAAAAAAAACCTTGGGAACAAATTTGCATCCATAGGACTGATTTATGTGACATTGTATGTGATTTTGTGGATAGCAATGTAAATAATCTTTCCTTCTTTACAAATACATGTATATCAAAAGGTTTTATGTTCTGTTGCTGTTCATGGCAATGAATGTATAATATACCAGACTACAACATATATTCAGTTTAAATTTTTCACAAATTGGTTTCATAATTTTCAGCATATTTTTTATTTGTTTTGGGTGTGAGGATATATTACAGTGCCTAACATTACTCTTAATTAAAATGTGAAAGAATCCAGATGACTTTTTTTCATAATAGTACCTACATGAATCTTACAGTATATTAAATACATCAAAAACTGAAAATAAACTTCATTTCAACAATAATGTAGGGAATTTTAACACGGTGACAGTTTGTTAGTTTATAATTTTTTCGGGGATGTGCATTAATTGTCCTTAATTAATTTTGAATATTGTATTAATTTCTGTTTTCTGTTGTCCTCAGGCTAAGATTGAGATGTGTGAGGTGAAGCAGCAGAGATTGCTGATAGCTCAGAATGAATACAAACACCTCAGCAGTGCCTTGACAGCATTGGCCACCTCTAGAACCAGCTGTGAGTATCTTTCTTTCATATACTTCTCATGAATCTTTTATGTACAATGTATATTTGTTATAGTTTAACATAAAGTCTGCAAGTGGAAAAATGGCTAACTGAAATTGTTTATTCTATGTAATTTATTAATTACTAAATAATATTAAATTTAATTTATGCAGAATAGATAAAAAAATATATAATGTTTTAGATATTTAACTATAAAGCATTTTCAATACATTAGGAACATAGTCAGTTTCAAACAAAATTTTATTGTGTTTCTTATAATCACGACAGATAGATTAAATATTGAAAATACAAACAAGTCAACATGCTTTGTCCACTATTGCAAAAAAAATTCTTACGAGTAGTCCATTTCTCATCATTGCTGTGTTGGTAAAGTGACATAAATAAGTCGCTTATATTTTATATAATGCTTTGGACACAGTTTAATATTATAGACTGTATGGCATTGGTTTGATGTAGGATTTTGATTTAATAATTTCACCAATGGATTATGGAACTGCTAGAGATATCAATTCAAAAACTCCATGTAGCCTTGCATTTTAACTGTCTTTCAACAATCGACAAAATTTCTTCATATTGACTATAGAAAAACTAAAGGACATAACTCACACAGATTTTTTTTTACTGAAGATTTTCATCCCTTTTTCAAATTTAAAAGCCAGATTTAGATACTAATTATACTGTGTTCTATCTTTACAGTGTGCTCATCTGGTAGTGGCGGGAGTTCAAGGTATGACCCGGAACTTCTACGATCTGATGTAGCATTAGCGCGGGGGCGAGTCACTCGTCTAAAAAGGGAACTGCGGCAGGTTCGTGATGAACTATCCTGCACGCAGCAAGGAGTCAACACCCTACACTCGTAAGTTGTTACATATTTTTTTATTTCTACATCCAATCTCATAAGAAAAAAATTCCTGCTGAAGGAAATTGAGAAGCAATTTCATTTTATAAATGTGGAAGAATCTAAATGTATGTGATACATTAAATAATTACTAATTTAATGTAAATGTGTGCTTCTTTACAGTGTGGAACAAAAAATCAGCACCCAGCAAACATGTTACAACATCACAGAAGCCCAGGCAATTATGACTGAACTCAGAAATATTCAGAAATCACTGACCTCTGGGGAGAAAGAGAAAGCTGAACTGATGCAGTCCCTGGCCAAGTTGAAAGATGACCTCACTCGGTTGCAATTGGGAGAAGTATCCCCAGACACTTCCACCCTTAGCCTACCACAAGAGAAGCTTAGCACAGCATCTCAAACGGATCTGTGCGCCGACCTCGTCCCCATCGGCACTCGATTGGCTGAGATGGCCAGGAAGAGACTGCAATATGATGAGTGCCGAAAGAGGATACAATCTATCCAACAACAGCTTGCTGACCTCGAGGACAAAGTTCAACCTGGTCAAGCAGAGTCCGATCAGGATCGACTCCTGCTTTTCCAAGAGAAGGAGCAGCTACTCAGAGAATTGAGAAGTATTACTCCAAGAATGAAATCACAACAACAGATGACAGATATCCAATTGGAGTGTAAGCGGCTAGAACGGGACCTTAATGACGCCTTAGAAACATCTAATCGTTGTATTGCGGACCGATTAAAACTGCATGAAGAGAAACAATTGCTACTTCAGCAGCTTCGAGATGCTCTACGCTCAATGACCACATTAGAATCGCAGTTGAAGAGCCTGTCCGCAAGCACCCTTTCTGTGTCCAGTAGTTCCAGTCTGGGTTCTCTCTCCACCACCAGTAGCAAGGGGTCTTTGAGTTCAGGACTCAGCTTTACAGACATCTACGGCGGACCTCAAGGTGTCACTGCTTCCATGCCACCTGACAAACCTATCGACATGGTGGACTTGCATAGGAGAGTTGAAAAGTGAGTATTATTAACCATATGAATATTTTAAATGTCAATTCTGTTGTTCATTCAATTATTCATAGAATTTCACCTCAGGCATTTTTGAAAAATATTTCCTCAATTCTTTTTATCATAATCACTAACTGTAATAATTCATGATTGTTGTCAATGTTTTGCAGACTTCTCCGTGGCTCTCCATCGAATTCGGGTCTTGCGACGGGTTTGAGTTCTGGCTCCCAGCCTAGCTTGAGTCCCCGAAGTAGCTTGAGTTCAGTATCCCCGCCTATATCACCACCCGCCGCTCCCCCGCCAGCTTATGACCTGTTGGCTTCACGCCCACACCGCCCTCCTGATCGTCAACTTGAGGACAGGCTAGCAGACCTGAGGCTTATGCAGCAGGATACATCTATTGATGCCCAAACTGCTTTAACGGCCAGGTGTCAGGAGCCTCCCCTCTCACCCATAGAAGAGACCCCCGCAAATCCTGTCGTCCTAGGAGCTGGTATGGAAGACGTTATGCAGCAGGCTGCATTAATTATGTCTGCCACCCCTAGTTCTAGTGGTAAGTCATCTTTTCTTAAATTACCAACAAGTCTTGCTGAAATATTATGAGATTTATTAAATTATGCCAAATTAATATTTAAGAAAATTAAGAATTATTCTTACGAGTTTCTTATTCCTATGGTTTCAATTTTTGTAGGTACGAACAGTAGATCTGTATCGGCTGCCGTCAGTGATGAATCGGTAGCTGGTGATTCCGGAGTGTTTGAGGCGTCTTGTAGATCCAGAGACATTCCACCGTCCATAGCTGCAGGTAATGCAACGGACTTTTATTTTACAATCAATTTAATCCTCTGAAATTTTTCAAACTGTAACAGTACCAATCATTGCAATCATCTACGTCTTCAACACGTACGTGTGTAGTGGAATACCAAATCACAATATTTATATAATCTTCATTCATAACTGAATTTAAAGCAAGCAAAGATTTACTGAAGTCTTAACATTTCAGACTCCACTATGTCATTTAAATTCATAATAAATAACCATGCACTTATACTATCCAGTTGACTGTCAATAGAAGGATGTAAATCCTAAGTGTTATTTGTTGCGAGAAGAAGTATTATTGATTTGCATGATATCCTTAAAGTGATAAACTATTGATCAGGGTTTTAGTAAACAAGTATCTATTTTTTTCTAGATTCAACAGCTCAAGTGCAAATAAAGTTACATTATTCACAAGAGGAACAAACTCTGTACGTTGGGGTGCAAAAAATCAGAAACCTTCATGCGCTGGCCGTTAAACCGGAGGATACTGTGTAAGTACTCATTTACTAAATCCAACCGTACCTACTATTCTTAAAATAATAAACTAGATTAGAATCCATTTAATAAACATTTTTAATAAAATTATTATTTTGTTACAGTTACATGCGAGCAATGATTCTTCCGGCATGTCGAGAGGCTGGAGCTCCTTTGCCGGCCCCTCTCCGTCTTCCCTTACCTCTCCCGCACTCTCTTCTGAAAAGCCAAACTCTTCGACTGCAAGCATGCCGGAGACAGCACTGCCTGGTTAGTATATCTCTCATCTTTTAAATGTGTGCAAAAAATCAATTAACACCATCCACCTATCGAGAAATAAAATATGATACTAAATATAAATTATTATTTTTTAGGGATTTGCCCAAGTGAGTCTTGCAGACTTCAGCAATGAAGCTAACGTTGTCCGGTGGTACAATATTCTTGCGGTCGTGGAAGGAATGTCTTGCAGAGAAGAGAGCTCCGATGAGAGTACTCTAATTCCGTCGCAGACGTCTACTCTTACCAGGAATCAAGGAGGTCAGTGTATATGACACTTATAGACTAATATTTTGTATAAGATGTGATGTCAAGATTTGTCTACTTAGAACTTCTGTCCAATAAATTTCCTGTGTTGTGAACAAGAGTCACGTTTCAAAGCCATTTTTAGTCGCATTGCCTTTGGGTTAGTGACATTCCATTCAATATGTGAACATAACTACTTTTAAGTAATTTTTCGAATCAGTGCTACAAGAATGCAAATTGAGAATGGTATTTAATGTGGTTGAATTATTTATATTTAGGTGGTGAAGAAGGTATGTTAGCAGGCCCAGTAGACACCCCCCCATCTTCTGATGATGAACAAGTGGATGGGGAGGACGTAGATGGCGAAGATGATGAGGAAGGCATGCTGGTCTTTGTTCCAGGATCACACTATTCCTCTTCTATACACCAGGTTTGTACAATATACATAAAAAAAAATTGTTAAAGATCGTGGATGTATGGAATGATTTTACATTATATCCCATCTGAATAAGATTACTGAATTTTAGAAATATTTTAAACTGGTATAAGATTTTCCTATAAATATTTTGTGCAAATGTTTAATGAGTTTTTCCTTCTACAGATAATGGAAGAGGAGCCTTACTTAGATCCGGAATTGGATTGCCAGCTGGCTGGAGAAGAATACCCTCAGAATCCTCAACAATCCTCTTCAACAGAAGCAATAACTGCAACTGAGGAAAAGGAGACTAACACAGAATGCAATTTCTGCCCTGAAGGAGGCGCACGACGACGAATGAATGGAGCCAGCGCTGCTCAAGTGGCTAATGATGATCGCCTGGTTATCAAAAGATCACAGACCTTCTCACCGACTCCTCAGCTTGGCAAGAACCAATACATCTGCAGGTATGTAGAAGCATATCATGTTGAAGTTACACATTTCATTATATAGAGTATAATGTATGGAAAATATATATAGTATATAAACATAATAACTCCTAACTTAAATTATCAAAGAAATTTGAAGAATCATTTGACCATTATTAAAAGAATATATTTATCAAACCTCGCCCGCAAAATAGTAAATTGTTGTGGAATCTCCTAATCTAACCAGACTTAACCTTTGCCACTCGAGACATTTTTATGTAAAAAGTATATTTTCAATAAAAAACATTTGATTGGTGGAAAAACGTTTTTTTTTTTTTTTTTATTGTCATTTCTGTAAAATAGATTAATAATTAGATTTACAAGCTTCTGAAACAGTATAAAATACTACTAAGCATTGTCATCAATGACGGTCTATTCAAATATAAAACTGTAAACTATACGAGACGCC